>JXSR01S036774.1:20704-32336 GCA_000969725.1 Ophiothrix spiculata | reverse complement strand
AATTTACGCACGCAAAACGGATGCAACAATTTTTTTGACTTTTTACTATTTATGTAAAAAATCGTTATCCCGCAGTCGTGAGCAACTGCATCTCAAAGAAAACCGTCGTAAAATCTTAAACAAGTATCATTTTAAAACTGTAAGTATGTTCTATTTGAATATGAAACAAAAAAACCTTCACTAGAGACTGGCATTACTGGAGATTTGTGGTGGATGGTCTCAAATTTATTTGCATGTCTTAGACAAAATACAGAAGGTGGGTACCATCTATTCATATCTTTCCAGGGATGTGTTTCTTTTCACAATAGCCCAGTGTTTACCCACATTGCTGACACCTCAAAAACGTCAGAAACCTGTACAGAAGTATAGGAGTTGAATTGGATTTGCAGGTATATTGTACAATGTTGCATTGCATCGCGGGATATTGTGAAAACCTCCTCTGAGGACTAATAGTAATATGTACATGTAGTTACCTGCTGTTGCTGCTGCAAAAAAGTCACACTGCCCTCAAACGCTTGATTACTTTAGAAGGGCGTAATTCTGAAGATAAGAGGGTATTTAATCACTCAATTCAATTCAACTCAATTCACATTAATTTCTACAATATCATTAACATGTACAAACAATACAAAAATATAGACCTATATGGTGGTGCTATATGGATCAATTTATATATAGTTCTTGGTGATAAATTTGAATAGTTACGGTGTGCAAGTTTAAGCACATAATTTGTTACAGATTTTTGGTGGATTTAAATGACAATGGCAGGTAAGATTCGAATTTTGATGAGACTATTCCAAATTTTATCATATTATAATATGATAAACTTATCTATTCGGCTGCGATCACATTGAAGTACAAGGTGTATCAAAATTCTTTGTACCCTGATTTTGTATACTTTTCGGAATATTTTTCACAATGATGGGAATAAATTTTGATAAAAATACTTAAATATTCAAATTTTGTGTAGTTTTAACTTGTCTAAGAATTTTATTACATGGTAATAACATGTTGCATTCGAAAGTTAAATGCTTTTCAAGGAAAAATAGTGTTTTTGTCGGAATGCGTGTGTTTGAGCATTAAGGTGGCTTAGCACACATAGAATTCCTCTATTTATTTTTCTTATTTTTTGATATATGGTGTTTTCATATGTGCTGATCACATTTCTGAAATAAAAAAGGGGGGTCACCGACTTAGTTTTTGAGAAAAATCCATTTCAAAAACACTATGTTTTACCACTTTTTACCATTGACTTCTATGGTAAAATCAAAATAAATAAGACAAAAACACGTATATTAAAAAACGGCTCTATTTTTTTCTCTCTTTTTCACATATGTTTTAGTCCTTTTATAGTTCTTTAAAAAACCGAAATAAAAAAATATGGTCACCGACTTACTTTTTGAGATATTAAGCAAAATAAAGCAAAAAATCGGCATTTTCTTTAGCAAAGAGTAACCCCTTAAGCACTGTGTGCTTTGAACGCTGCGCCGCCAGGAGTAACGCGCATGGTCTTGTGCGTGAATATAAAAGTGACGCACGTGTAAGATCGCGATTTATTAAAGCGCAATATACAGTACGCCAATAAGTACGCTAAAAGCCCGGGATAAATACTTTGAAATTGTGTCCAACACCGCTGATATCAGCTTACTCGTGTCCGACACCGTTTCTGTGCTAAGCCACCTTAAATTGATTTAACCCTCCTGACGGATACATCATACCTTTTGGTTATTTTTCTGCTGCATAAAAATGCAAAAACAACTGACCCTGGACATTTTAGCAATTATAAATTAATCCATTGCGATCATTCTGATGAAATAAAATTGGAGGATTCTTCAACAGATGGGAGTAAGATAAGCCGTCAAAGTTCAGGTGTGGGGCAGGTTTGTGGTTGTCACTACGTATATTTTACATTTGTCATTTTGAAAAATATCAAAATGCACTGGAGCTGAAACTTACAAGAAATGTTGTTTTAAGTGTCATAGTAATTCTGTAAAAGCAAAAACATCCATGAAATTCTGATATTTAGAACTTTTATAGCAACATTTTGATTTTCACATTTTTTTTTTGAAAACTCACAATTTTCAGATTTATGACGTCATAAATACGTAACATCTTGATCGATTGTCATTATTTTGTCGTGAATGGATAGAATAAACCCTTAGCTACTACTAAATAAGCCCACTGAATGGTTGTCAATATCGAAGATATACGGGAACATTAACCACCCGTTTTGGAAACCATGTGACAGGAATTAGCATCGGTAGACAAATGTTAGTGTGTATGGTATTTGTGTAAATCTGTAATCATCCAATAAATTACTATAACTCTTCGAGACATTGTTCAATTGCCTTGAAACTTTCAGATTATAAAGCTGAGATATTCTGCTACTCACGTAGAACCAAACCTTTCCAATTGAAAAACTCTTTCTATTTTTAATATTTTTTTGAAAATAAAACACCTTTGGGTACAAAGAATTTTGATACACCCAGTATTCGGTATTAGATACAGACAGGACAAGCTGTATGTACAGAGTTTTTGCTGGTCAGAACGACCAGCCGGTAACAGTGTATGCATGTCACTGACTCACTCACAGCCTTTATAAAAGTTGTTCATTTTACGTCAAAACAAAAGTGGCAACCCATTTTATATCTGCAAAATGAGTTTTCAACGATGTGTGACAATCCACCACGAGCTGTAAACGATATGACCGTAAATGATATGTTAATGTCCACACAAACTGTAAATGGTATGTGATCATCCAACACAATCGAGCTCTGTAAATGATGTGACTACAAATATGATATTTGACCATCCACCACAAACTAGCTGTAAATGATTTGTGACCATCCATAACAAACGAGCTGTAGGCCTACTACTTGCTCCGTGGTCGGACAGTCACGTAAAGCCGTGGGTCGCCTGTGCGAATGCTCCTTCATGGGGCGCTGCATACAGTGTATACCTGGTGAGTCTATATGATATGTGACTGTCCATCAAAGTCGAGCTGTAAATGATATGTGACAGTCCACCACAAACAACCTGTAAATGATATGTGACCACCCATAAAAAATGAGCTGTAAATGATATATGACCATCAACCACAAACAGGCTGTAAATGATATGTGACTGTCCAACACAAACGAGCTGTAAGTGGTATTCTTCCACCACAAGCAGCTGTCCACCAAAAACGAGTAGTCAATTATATATGTTACCATCCACCGCAAATAAGCTGTAAATGATGTGATCGTCCATCACAAACAAACCGAAAACAACGTGACAATCCACCATAAGAGCTGTAAATTACATGTGACCATTACCACAAATTGAGCTGTAAATGACAACAAGCTGTAAAAAAGTGACTGTCCCCATAAATAAGCAGTAAATTTTATGTGACCATCCACCACAAACGAGCTGTAAACGATGTGACCGTCAAGCACAAATGAGCTGTATAACAAAGCAACTGTCCACCATAAACGAGCAGTAGATTATGTGACCGTCCACCACAAACGAGCTGTAAACGATTTGACCGTCAAGCACAAATGAGCTGTATAACAAAGCAACTGTCCACCATAAACGAGCAGTAGATTATGTGACCGTCCACCACAATCGAGCTGTAAACGATTTGACCATTAACCACAAATGAGCTGTAAATGATATGTGACCGTCCACCACAAACAAGCTGTAATGATATGTGACTGTCTACCACAAACAAGCTGTAAATTATAAATCTAAAAACGAGCAGTAAAAATGTGACCATCCAGCACAAACAAGTTCTAGATAATATGTGACCGTTCACCACAAATTAGTTGTAAATGACATTTGACCGTCCACCAAAAAACAAGCTGAAAATGATGTGGTCATCTACCACAAACGAGCTGTAAATGACTCACCAGGTATACACTGTATGCAGCGACCCATGAAGGAGCATTTGCACAGGGGACCCACGGCTTTACATGTCTGTCCGACCACGGAGCAAGTAGAGTAAAGTTTCTTGCCCAAGGAAACAAGGAGACGAAAATTGCTCGGCCAGGGGCTTGAACCCACAATCTCTGTATTACGAGACCCGTGTTCTACCCGCTCGGCAACGCTCCCCTCTATATGATGTGACCATTCACCAAACGAGCTGTAATGATATGACCATCTACCACGAATGAGCTGTAATGTAAATGATGTGACCATTCACCACGAATGAACTGTAATGATGTGATCATCCACCACGAATCAGATGTAAATGATGTGACCATCCACCAAATGAGCTGTAAATGACGTGACCGTCCACCACAAATGGGCTGTTAATGAAATGTGATTGTCCATCACAAACAGGCTATAAATTACGTGACAGTCAACCACAAGCGAGTATGAAATGATATGGCATCGTCCACCACAAACATGCTGTAAATGATATGTGACTTTCAAACGAGATGTTAATGATATGTGACCGTCCGGCACAAACGAGCTGTAAATAATGTGATCATCCACCACAAACTAGCTGTAAATGATGTGACCATCAAACAAACGAGCTGTAAATGATGTAACCATCCACCACGAATGAGCTGTAAATGATGTGACCAACCACCACAAAACGTGCTGCAAATGATATGTGACTGTCCACCTCAAGCAAGCTGTAAATAATATGTCCACATACAAGCAGTAAATGATATGTGATCGTCCAACACAAACGAGCAGTAAATATGTGACAACCCAGTACAAACTAGCTGTAAATAATATGTGACCAGCCACCACAAATGAGCTGTAAATGATATGTGACCGTCCACCACACACAGACTGTTAATAATATGTGGTTATTTAGCATTAACAAATGGGCTGTAAATGAAAGGTGACTGTCCATCACAAACAGGCTGTAAATAATGTGACAGTCAACCACAAGGGAGCTCTAAATGATATAGCGTCGTCCACCAAATGATATATAACCTTCAAATGAGCTGTAAATAATTTATGTGACCATCCAACCACCACGCTGTAAATGATGTGTGATCGTCCATGAGCAGTAAACGATGTGACTGCCCACCACAAACGAGCTGCAAACGATGTGACCAATCACTAAAACAAGCTATTAATGATGCACAAACGAGCTGTAAATGATGTGACCATCCATCATAAATGAGCTGTAAATGATGTGACCATCCACCACAAATGAGCTGTTAATAATGTCCACAAATTATATGACTGTCCACCACAAATGAGCTGTAAATGATATGTGACCACCCGCCACAAATAAGCTTTAGACGATTTGTGACCGTCCATCTCAAACGAGATTATGTGACCATCCACCACAAAAGAGCTGCAAATGATGTTCACAAATCATATGTGACTATCCACCTAAAACGAGCAGTAAATATATATAAGACCGTCCACCACAAATGAGCTATAAATGATATGTGACCATCCGCCACTAATGAGCTTTAGACGAATTGAAACCGTCCATCACAAACGAGCTGTAAATGATGTGACCATCCACCACATATGAGTTGTAAATGAATAATGATATTTGACTGTCCACTACAAATTAGCTGTAAATTATGTGTACCCGCAAACGGGGTGTAGGCCTAGGCCTAAATGATATGTGATCATTCATTACAAACGAGCTGTAAAAGATATGACCACCCGCCACAAAGAGGCTGCAAATGACATGTGACTTTCCACCACAACCGAGCGGTAAATGATGTGACCGTCCACCACAAATGGGCTGCAAGTGATATATGACCGTTCACCACGAACGAGCTGTAAATGATATATGGCCATCCATCAAAACAAGCTGTAAATAATATGTAATCGTCCACCACAATTAAGCTGTAAGTTTGACCATCCACGACAAACAAGCTGTAAATGATATGTAACTACCAAACACAAACGAGCTGAAAATAATGTATGACTATCGACCATAAATGACCTGTGAATATATATGAAACCGTTCACCATAAACGAGCTGTAAATGCTATGTGACCAACCACCAAAAAAAGAGCTGTTAATGACTTTTGACTGTACATCACCAAAAATTAGATATAATGGTCATTCAAAAAGTTCTGAATCTAATCTTTGAAAAAGTAAATGCATTGTGATTCAATTCACTCTTAATCTCATTTCTTAAAACTATATCAAGGGTTATTCAAGGAATTTTGGTTCTAAAAATAAAGCGTGTACATTCAAATATCCGACCAGCTATACTAGGTGAGCCTAGTCCTTTTTTTTTCGAATAGTGTCCTTTTATATGACTCGGAAGCATCAAATGTACATGTTCGATTAAATTTAAATGCGTGCCCAAGTAAAATATTACACCGTATACCCGAATAGTATAGTTCTATGTAATATACTGATATTTTTGGTCAAAAAAGCATTCATGTGTAATTGTAAATAATAAATAATATGATATATGAATTGCCACTGGAGTTAACATCTCTCAATTTTTAATTATAATTTCAGAAGGCAATATAGAATCAAGCACATCAAAAGAAACAGAAGATGACATAATTGAGTGGGACAACATCGTATTCCATAATGAAATAGGAAGTGGGGCTTTTGGAACTGTTTACCGGATAACCTTCAAGAATCCATACAAAGGTTATAGTGAAGCAGCTGCCAAAAATATGAGGGTGATGACAAAAAGGGAGGTTGAAATTATGCAAAATATTCAGCATGAGCATATTGTCACTTATATTGGTTTCTATAGTCATGGTCCAGCCAATATACTCCTCCTTGAATTTGCAAGTCGTGGTTCATTACTAGAATACCTGAGAGATACTACAAAAGAGATATAGTATCCCTGGATGAGAATGACACATGGTCCAATCAAGCGGCATTTGCCATACGATACCTTCACAGAAACAAAATTCTACATCGAGATATCAAGCCTCAGAATTGCTTGCTCTTTGTAAACAACACCCTCAAACTTTGTGACTTTGGAATAGCTAGAGAAACTGATTGCTCAACTGTCCTATCTAGTTTCAAAGGCACCTACCAATACATGGCACCAGAGATAATCAAAACAAATGAAGACAACAAGAGCGCTTTCCCTATCTACAGTGACATCTATACATATGGGATGCTATTGCTCACTATCTACACCCGCAAAATACCATTTGGAGGCATGCAAGTACCATATGTGACCTACCATGTGGGCAAAGGAGAATTGAAGCCAAGCATACCACTACAGGTTCCTTTAGATAAAGCCAATGTCATGCTGCACTGTTGGGAAACTGAACCAAAGAGACGTCCGACAATTGAAGAGATCTTAAAAGGTATTTTATTTACATATATGTATTTCCGTGTGTGACTACTAGCTTAAAGTTACAACAACAACAACAACAACAACAATAACAGTGATAACAACAACAACAACAACACCAAAATAGTGGAAGACATACTACATGTTTCTTAATGAGAAAATTATTATATAAAAAATTTGTCTTCTATTGAAATTTTTTATCTCTAGCTACTTGCAGAATTTATGTACATCATTTATTTACATAAGAACTTGGGACATTTTCATATTGGTGGGTGGTCATATATTATGATATCAAAGCTGGTTCATTTTAGGAAAAATTTACTAGTTGAAAGCTTTGCATACACTATTAAACCTTGCATATAGAAATTCTTTTCTGCTGCATTTCAAATTGACCAATCTCTGGATGTCCCTCTAAAAAAAACCCAAAGTACAATAACTTGAAACTATAGGTATGATCAGTCAGGGCAATAATAAAGTACCTATTCAGAAAAAAATAAGATAATGTTTTAGCACATGATCTCTCCTTGTACATGTAGTCTTTACACCATTTCTTTCCATAAATATACTTATATTAAGTTTAAGACATCATTTTTGAGAAAAATGTTTTTCAAAAAAAAAAAAAAAACAATGATTAATGTATTTTACTATCCTAACAAACACATATATACAAAAAAGTGGATAAACTTCAAAATTATGGTGCCATTCTTATAGTAATCATCACTTTCATCTTCTTGTTTTACCTCCTATCAGTATATTGGGGATATACACACTCCAGACACACCTACTTGAGAATGCCAATGCCAACATACCATCCATACAGTGTTGCACTGCAACCAAATGGGGATATGGTGGTTGGTACAAAGCACACATTGCTTCACCTTCATAAAGATGGTCAGAAGAAAATGGAGCTATATGTTGAGGACCAACCCAACATGAGTGACGAGGATAGGAATCGCACAAGTATTTCAGATATACATATCTCACCACAGGGACATATGTCATGTATGTGTTTACACAAAGATTTCCAAAGCAACATTCATGTGTTCAGTGAAAATGGTGCACATCTCAACCAATTCCCTAATCCCAACCATGATAGTGATAGTGATAGAACTGTAATAGCTGTAGGGTTGACATTTAATAGAGATGGTCAGCTATTGGTTGCTAATGATCAACAAGAAGTAATCACAGCACATGAATGTCTCAGTGGTAGGATAGTAGGTAAAATCAAATTTAAATATTACAGTAGACAGATTAGGATAGCAATGGCAGTGAATACAAGGAATCAGATTCTGTGTCACTTCTGTCCACGTGGCTCTATATACACTAAAGTAGTAGTTATAGATCACTCAGGGAATGAACTGTTTGCTTTCATCCCGAAGATAGATGAGGATGTGTCTGATACATGGATCATGGCAGCAGGGATTGTGTGTGATTCACATGACAATATCATTGTTGCCATGAAGCCTTACAGACAAGCACACAAAGGTCACATCCACAAGTACAGTCCTACAGGTGACATTTTGGAGTGCATTGCCAAGGAACTGTTCTATCCTTTTGATATATCCATATCACATGATGATTCTCTCCTAGCTGTTGCAGACAACACATCAGTTGTGCTCATACCTATGACAAACAATACATAGGCAAACATACATCCAAGCATGTATTTTTAAGAAAATGGCAATGCAGATTAGGCATGGATCTGGGCCTAATTACGAACATTTTATCACCATTTTCTCAAAACTTCATGGATTAGGGTAAAATCTCTGTCTAATAATAACATGAATTGGTAAAAAAAAATAACTTGTTACTTTTAATGCAACAAAGATGTAAATTGCAGGGATGTTTGTTGTAGTGAAGTTTAAAAGTGGTTACTCCTGTACTTAGCTTCTGAGAGTTTCCCTGAAGGCACGTTTAACATTTAAATTGTGACACAATTAAAGCTTCATATCATTCAATGGTATAAAATGAAAAGAAAAATAATTTTCACTGATTCAACACAAATTTTGTGTTTTTTGAATATGCCAAAGTGTAATTTTTGGTTTATTTTTTATTTGATAAACTTTTTGATGATATAAATGGTTTTTATAATAATGAGCAGCCAGTACGAATGATGAGAACTGATTCTGATGTATGTTGCTTCAATTTCTTAATTCAAAAGCTCAGTAGAGGAGGAACTATAAAACATTACATTCTAGTAATTGTATTTTGTACTATAACTTTTTTAAGGGATATTGAAGGAAATAGAAGTATACACTTTTAGACAGTGATGTCACAGGAACACAACATTTGTGATGAATTTTGACCAAAATTCTCATTTTTAGAGAAAATTACAGAAAACAAGTTCTCTGTGCCATTATGATTTTAATTCAGGCCAAATATGGCTAAAATCGATAACTTTGTGGTTTACTACATTGACAGGTATGGTATTGTGATTTTTCAAACAAAATGAACACTTTGTATTTCATCGAAAGAGAATAAAATAGGCCTATAAATTGAACATTAATCTAAAAAAATGGACGTTCAATTTTGAAGTTATTGTAAAACAGTCGGATATGTCTCATGATTTTCTTTATAATTTGGGAGCAATACTGAATCTTTATATGTGGCAGATCACATTTGCTATAAACTTGTATATATTTTGGTCTTATTCAAACTCTCAAAAATAAAGAAATAATAAAAATAAAAAAATAAAAATGTAAGATTTGAATTTAAAGAAAATGATCTTCCTTTTTTTATTTCCAAATAACCAATTAACCAAAATTTCCAAAATAGAAAACCTTCTTTATTCTTGATTCTCTTTAAACATAATGTAATTTTGATCAAAAATTAATATGAGCATTGTAATTTCCGAAATTATCTTTCGGAAAAAATTTATACTTTTATTTTTACTTTAATCTATTTATTAGATGTGGCAGTACACTATAAACTTTTTTAAGTTTAGTTCCCCACCTAAAATTCTTTATTTAATATTTGCTGTTTTGAAATCACCATTTTTATATTGTATAGTGTAAAGTAAGATGTTGAGTATTTGTTTTCTATTTTATTTTGTTTCTGTTCAGTAGAATGAAACCTTTGTATTTTGCACTTTAGAAATATTTGAAACTTATTATTATTATAACTTATTTTATTTTCATACACAACTAAGCTGTAATCTGTATGAAATGACACAGGAGTAATTCATGATTCCAATTCTCTTTTCTATCCATTTAGACAAATGAACATAAAATTCATTTTGAAAATTTATCTTGATTCTGACAATTTGTTTTCATGTTAGATCTTTACAAACATTTAAAATCTCCATTATCTTGAAAGAAACCATTAGAATTGATAACAGATATCAATCAAAGATTTTATTACATAAAATATGCATCTTGATAAATGTGGCACAGAAGGGGAAGGGGGAAAGGAGAGGAGGAAGCTGTGAATCATGGATTACCCCCTTAAATAACCCCCGTAGTATGTATGTGACACGTCATATTAAAACATGGTGTATGTCGTATTCTCTTGATCACGTCTACGATCCGCTGCTAAACAAAGGAACTTCGCCCTCTAGGAAGGACAACACTAGCGGGGAAAGCAGTGGATATCGTCACTTGTGATCAAGACGTCGTCAAAGATGTCGAAAGCTAAAGTCGTAAGTCAATTTCTGGCTTTGTCTAACATAATTCATGGATATATGGGTGTATGTCGTTGTGGACTTGTGTCTAAATTTGTGTGAATGTAAGCATTCAGTAGCATCCCTTTGTATTTAGGCAGTAATGGTATGTATCTCATGATCTCAGGTAGCTAGCCTTGATTAAATTAACCGGGAGCAATGGATATGTTATGCATACCCCAATGAATCTAGACACAAGTCCACAGCGACGTATACTGTGTTATGATATGACGAGTTAAGTCACATGTCATTGGTTGTAACCCTGATTATTTCTTAAATTGTCTTCTTACAGAGGCAGATGCTTACCACAGAGGGATAACATAAACATTCAAAACAATTGTATGCTCTAAGGTTTCTGTCAAGACATGCCTTGTCACTTTTTTGTCTTTTGGATTCGTTATCAGCACAAATAAATCGACCAAATATTAGATTTTTAAGAAATTCAATAGAGATTTTCTTCTGTGAGAAAACACCTTAAGTGATATTCAATTTTTTCCCACACTAATTGACATCATTACATTTTGGACAGAATCACATGCAATTAAATACCATATTTCACTATAAATTGTATATTTCAAATTTTATGACAAGAGAGCAAATTTATAACAATTAGCAGAGTTAACTGGTTTACTTTTTAAATGTTACTTTTGCTTGTGTTTTGTAAAATACATAATTGTATACACTTTTGTTAAGAAAGTAAATTAAATAAAACAATTAAAACATTTAATTTGCCT
>JXSR01S036771.1:7952-31914 GCA_000969725.1 Ophiothrix spiculata | reverse complement strand
GATATTTACAGTAAGAATATGACAAATTGCATAATATTTTGAAAATGTTTTTTTGTTGTTGGAGATTTATTGGAATATATAAACATTAGTGTGTCCTAAAATTATTACTTTTACAGTGATTTAATATGAGTCTGCAGGTGTTAAGGCTACGGTCCTTAAATGGGTTCCATTTTTGCCAAAGGCATCTTTACTGCAACTTTTTACCTACTTACACATATCAGAATAATACAATTTTTGGCGTACATATGTAATAGAGTCTCTAGTTGATATAAGAATTTAGTAGTGATTTCACGTCCATTTTCAAGGTCAAAATTACGTCAATAAACTACTTCGAAAAATTTACACCTCTTTCGCCGAAACCTTGAAATTTTATGATGTTCGAACGAATCGCTTGTTTTCAAATTTTGACGGATTGTAGGCTTGATACTTTTTATTGAATTACAAATTATATTTTATAGATGTGTTGTGTTGATTTTGAATGATAGTGTAACAAACCCGCGTTGTTTTGCCCGAAAAACCGGGCGTGAATTATGACTCTGAGTTCGCCCTGTTTGAGCTGTGAGTAGCCTGATTTTTGTATCTACATTATCAACATTTTGTCTGATATACGCATTCGCATAATTTACTTACAAATTGAGCATTCCAATGAGGCAAAAATTGCAATTTTTATGTAAACAAAAGAAAAATACGGCATTCTAATGTTTATGTTTTAGATTTTAGTTCACCATCTCAACAATGCCTTGATAGCTCAGCGGTAGAGCGCTCGCTTCGTAATGCATGACTAACTCCTGCCATAATCCATGGTTCGAGTCCCCACAAAGGCAATGCAATGGAAACTATTAATCTTTTCATGATAGAAAAATAGTTAGGATTCACATTTCTATGAGCATGTGGATTCCTCGTAACCTTAAAGCAAATGCATGCAATAGATAAAGTGCCTTTTCTACACTATTACATTTTGAATCGAATTCAGGATCCCTTAATTAATTTAAAAAATAATTGTCATAACTAAATTGTGTGTAACTTCGGGACAAATCATTAAGATTATATCAATATCTACTAAAAATAGAGACACTAAATTCAGAAAAAAATAAAGTTATGTGTGATAGGGACACCCTGATGGTAGAATCTTGCATTAAACCGGGCGTGTTTACAAAATTGTCATTTCTGTTCACAAAATTGCCCGGATGTTCTCTATTTTAAACTTACATATATGTTTACGATGCGTAGCACATATATATGTTCATATTGAACTTCCGCGTAATATTGTTTAACTATTATTTCTTGTTTCGGACAGTCAACCTTTGGCCAGGTTTAATACCACATGTTGGTAACAGGATTGTTGACGTTGTGTTGTTTTGTTTGTCTGGATTTTTATTCTGACATAAACTCGTATATACATGCCAATTTAATTTTAAACTAGTGATAAAAAACAGAGTGCTTTACACTGCTCGCACCCCCAAATTTGACAATGTACAAAAAAGGTCCACAAAAATTCACTAAATGACCATCAAAAGAACACCTAAAGTACCAAAACAAGCAAATGTAGGTCGTTTTTTAATTTTTTTTTAGTATTTTCTTTTGTTTACATAAAAATTGCGATTTTTGCCTCATTGGAATGCTCAATTTGTAAGTAAATTATGCGAATGCGTGTATCAGACAAAATTTAGATAATGTAGATACTAAAATCAGGCTATTCACAGCTCTAACAGGCCGACCTCAGAGTCATAATTCACGCCCGGTTTTTCGGGCAAAACAACGCGGGTTTGTTACACTATCATTCAAAATCAACACAACACATTTATAAAATATTATTTGTAATTCAATAAAAAGTATCAAGCCTACAATCTGTCAAAATTTGAAACCAGGCGAATCGTTCGAACATCATAAAATGTTAAGGTTTCGGCGAAAAAGGTGTAAATTTGTCGAAGTAGTTTATTGACGTAATTTCGACCTTGATAATGGACGTGAAATCACTACTAAAGTCTCATGTATAAACTAGAGACTCTGTTACATATGTACGCCAAAAATTTTATTATTCTGATATGTGTAAGTAGGTCAAAAGTTGCAGTAAAGATACCGTTGGCAAAAATGGTACCCATTTAGGGACTGTAGCCTTAATGTAACCTCTCATGTCACTGGAATATTTGATTTTTAATGATTAAAAATGTCTTGATATGAAAATTAAAAATTTAGATGTTCTTTGCAAGGAGTTGATTTTCCAGTTACATTGTTGATGCCAAGTAGTAATCAAAGTGAAACAAATCGACTATAGTAATCGTCCCCTTTCGACACATATCGTAGATTACACTGAAAACAAAATCAGGTGTAATTTGACACTTTTAAAACGGGTCCTTGGGTAAGCATGCAAAGGTGTCCAACTGACACCTACCTAGGTGTACAATGAACATCTATGAAAGTCACGAGATAATTGATACTCCATCGGTGTTTGTTGTACACTTAGGTAGGTGTCAGTGGACTCCTTTGCATGCTTACCTAAGGACCCGTTTTAAAAGTGTCAAAGGACACATAATTTTGTTTTCAGTGATTTGTGCTACTGTGTATAATAGTTTTGTTTGTACAGTATCAATTATGCCTTTCAATTTCGCCAGTTAACATTTAACAAGAGATAGGTGGAAGCGTGAAATTGTGTCCGTCATTTTTAAACTTTCAAAAGTCAGTTGAGCACAATTCAAACATCCTTTAGAACATGGACTTAATGTAAGACGAGAAAGACCACCTGAGGAAAAATTTGTCGGTGATCGGTATGAAGATTTATGAGTTTCGAGACACGCAGATTAGAAACTTCAATAGATGTTATTCAGTCAACTAAAAATTATAACACTTATTTTAAGAGTAATTGAATCGTTAATAAATTGTTTCTTTTACTTTTTTCCCTCTAAAAATAACCTATTTTGTACATTATGGTTAATTGACAATTTTTGTTTTTGATTTGAAATGTTTTTCGTCATACACCCAATCTCTTATTTGATAAACATATTGCAGATATTCAGCACGTGCCATTCTCGTTAGGTTCTCAGTAAACCGGTTTCTAACTGGTAAAAGGGCACTTTTTAAGAAATCGAAGCAACCGTGTAATGACGAGGAGGATCGAGGATAAAGGGGTTCCCCGCCCTTTTTGCATCAGGAAGATTCTTGGTGGAGGATATCTACATCTTCTTGGTAAAGACCTGCAAATATGTATCCCTTTGATGGTACTACTCGATGATAAAATTATAATTTTTTCATGAATTAGATTAATTGCACAAATCATCCCCGCAGAAACTTAAATGAGGTTTAAAAGTTTGAGAGTTAAGTAAAATAATAATGACTGCAGCATGTCTTAGAAGTAATTGAGCTTACCCATCTACACACACTTTGTTTCAAATTACGGAAAAAACCTTCCATCTCCGTGTCTTGGTGTGCCACACCGTTACATTGTGGGGAATCCTATTGGTTGTTTTACTTTCATCTTTTTATATTCAAATTAAATCCCAGTAAAATCCCTACTGATGTATATATTATTTGCAGGTAATTCACGGGAGCCTCATACTTCTGGAGTGACATACTTTTTTTATTTGATCAAGAAAATTATTCCAACTGGCAACTCAAATTGCGAGGGCCGTATAATGTATACAAAAAAGCTATATTCTGTGTTTTAAATATTGAGTTGATCGACTTCTTATATGCTTTCCTTATGATGTCTTTTTAATATCTAAACATAAATTAAATGTGCAAGAAATATTCCGGCCAGCTTTGTCAATTGCCTTTTTTCAGCAAACTTACTTTGTTGCGTTGCTGTTAGTTTAAGTTTTAAGCATTTTTTATTTTAAAATGTTTACTTAAAAGATATATTTTATTGATAATAATCAATACAAGCAGACCTGGGTTCGACATTAACAAAAGAATCTTTGCTTTCAAACGGACAAGCTTGCTAGTGTTTGAGGTTGTCCGTAATTTTTGCAATTTACTCTGGAGTGTGCAGAGTCCTGTACGTTTGCATATGGCTGAAACACACAAACAAACAAAACGGCGTAAGTTGAGCAAAAAATGGATCATTCAAATTACGAGGAGTTAAATGTGCCGATCTTCCACACCGCTGAAGCTATAAAATTGTTAAGTAATTTGTAGATAGAATTTGCTTGACTGTATCATTTTCAATCCTTGCTTAGGGGCGCACCGGGTGAGAGCTGGAAGTTGGGTTCGGGATTGATTTTTTCTCGCGCCCGATTCGGGAGCGATTTTTTCCCCTGGAAATTACTGTTTTCTGCCTATTCCATTTTTTCTTCTTCTCCCCTTGAAATTTAATGGTGCGCCCCTTAGTTAATGAATGGTAGTTCGTTTAACATTCAGTGGCAAGAGCCAAAATAAAAAAAAAATGAAAAATTGAGAAATAGCATTTGCAAAATGAAAACAAAACCCACAGCAATCACGAATTTAAATTACTAGCAGCTTGGTAAGTGTTAAACTTAGTCTTGATCCTATATATGAAAAAAATAGTAAATCATTGCTAATTGCCTAAAGGCCCTTCGGTCCAGAATATAAAAATTGTGTTTTGTCACTGAATTTTGATACCAATGAAATGGCAATGTCCAAGAGGACGTGATTTACAGATTACAAGCCAGACCAGTCAATTATTGAATGAAAGTGAGAGGATAAAGGTTCTTAACATCGGTGCAGACAATATGATCTTCTCTCTGTCCTCAAGGGGAATCTACTTTCAATGTCAATGTTCGGAGAATAGGATAGAAAGGCTCATAATATTATCCCTTGTCTTACCACCCCCTAACGGATGATTCCCTATCGCATTAAAACGCAAACGAATACGACCTAAGGAAAATGGGCAGTTGTAAGTTCATCCTTTGCAGTCATTTGGTGCCATCTTCAGGGGGGTCAGGGTGTCCTGTCAAAGTCGGAAGGTAAGGAATATTTTTAAGTCGCCATTTTGACAACTATCTGCATGGTATGGACCTATAACTTACAGAATATCTTAGAAACACCATTTCCCTTCTTTATAAGCAAAAAGGGATGAAATTCCGATATTTGAAACTTTTACAGCAAAGTTTTGATTATTTTTTGGCCATTTTGGCAAAAATCGTGATTTCCTGACTCGGAAGTACTTATGACGTCATAATTATGTAACGCCTTGGCCGATTTTCATGATTTTGAAATCAATAGAAAGAAGATACCCTCCCCTATACAATGGTACCAAACAACGTAACTTTTGGCGGTTAAATTTCAATTTCATATGGGGTGGTTACCAAGAAACTGATGACAATAGGTAGCAAAAAATAAAAAAACATAATAAGAATTTCAAGAACATTTTGTATTGTAAAATTTGATCGCCTGACCAATTTCAACCAATGAGTTGTCATTTTAAAGCTTAGAAAATGATGTAACAGATGAAATGATAACATTTAAATGTATATAATCTGCAAAGCCCCCCCCCCCCCCCCCCCCTTCGCCATGTTACAAAAATTACGTTGGTAAGACAATGGTTAAGTTGAAGCAAGCAAATGTCAGAGAGACTTTAGCAACCCCCCCCCCTCCGTTTTCAGGACAAAATGTTTTAATATCTAATAAGTTTAACACATCAAAATAGGGTTTAGGTGATACTTAAGGTGTCTGGTCCACGCGTATTGGTACGCATTTATTATAATATTACACATTATTTCTTCACCAAAACTGCATTAACATACAAACACTCAACACACTCAATTTCCTATTTTGTTCTGTCTAGACGTTATTGATCGTTTCTTGTATTTTGGGGGTTTGTAGGAATTTACTGATGTAGCTCATCAACGATATACAAAACCGACAGTTTATTTGGCGACGCATGGATTACACATCTTCGCGCAATAAATCCATTTTAAACGTGCTAAATCATGCCTCTCTGGCGTATGATGTCACCGTTTCACACATTCTGTCAATAAAACTATACAAAGTTCGTGTAATATATTAAAATATGTGAGAAAGCAATCATTTACACTTTAAATAAAAATCAAAGTGTCTGTAAACACTTTATTCGTAATTAGCATATTCGAAAAAGACAAAATAAGTACATATTTGAAAGTTCCGGAACTTTTTTATCTAATAATAAAATAATACAGAGTAAATACCCATCACTCTAATTTTTTGCAACGGATAAATGTTGTTGTGAACAAATGGTTGACCCATTTAATTAACTCTCTTGATGCAATGTACGCAATGAACGCATACAAGCAGTGCTCAAATGATATACACGGTTGCTGATAAAGTTGGAATAAAAACAATTGTTACCACTTTTTTATGTAAAGTTCGATTTAGAGGAAAATAAATGGAAACGGATATTGCTTTTGGTCAGATTTGATAGGCAATCTTGTTTGGTGTGAAATAGAACTCCGAATGTGATCAATTTTTCCCATGTAATGGTAGGGGGGCAAAAATACCAATGGGTCAAAAAACATGATTTTTAGGTCAAATTTGATTTGAACCCACCTTGGGCAAGGTTACTTCACTACTCAAGTTGAATGGTCACATGGAATGTTTATCTGATTTTAAGATGTCATATACCGCCGGGAACCACCCTATTTTTGTAAATTGAGAGGCGTTGAAGGATCATTTTATGCTTTGCTCCCAAGCATTCTCTTGGCGCAGTCAATCGTGACCAAGACATTCAATCACCTGCTTATCACTCTGTTACCTAAAAATCATGTTTTTGACCCATTGGTATTGTTACCCCCTTACCAGTACATGAGAAAATTGACCACATTCGAAGTTCTATTTCACGACCAACAAGATTGCCTTTCAAATCTAACCAAAAGCATTATTAACTGCAAACTTCTTTTAATTACAACCTGTATAATAATTCTTTATCAGCATGAATGGAAGGAAAAAACTGTTGCTTTAAAAAAAGTTCTATTCGCAGTAAATACGTCTAAACCTTGCAAATAACAAATTCTTTCACTCTTACGTGAATATGTTGCAGCGCAGAATATGTGAAATTAAAGATTGCATTTTCGGTTTTTTAAAACGTTTGCATGAATACTAGGAAGTCAACATGGCTCTTTTTAACATTCAGTATTCCATTTGAGTTTGGATTCCATATGATTTTATTAAGTACTCCCTCTTTAAAGATTATGCAATGAACTATTATAAAACGAACTCTCCAGGTCCGTTGGGTATTTTTCAAGTTATGTCGAAGGTTTCCTTGAGTACCCGAGTCTTAGAATTAATCTATGATAAAAGGAATCGTAAAGAGGATTGCTGAATTTCACACTTATATCACGAGACTTTCAAAGTGCCTATGTATCTTATAACGCTTAGTTTATAACGGAACGCTCAATTGATGTGCAAAGCCCTTGACTTATTTGCAAATACCCCCTGAGTTTATCTGGATTTCATCGTTAACTATCATATCGGGAAACCAGATTTCTATGGTACGCATCTTTGTCGTTGTTCGCTTATACCTTGAGGAATATATTTCATAATTCTGATAAATTTCTGGAAAACTTTACAGGTGTTTTGAAGAAAGAATAAGAATTGTAAATTTGCCAATTTTGGTCAATTACGAGTTTGATATGTAGTTTCACCTGAAGCACAAAATACAGTTTGTTGAATTGACGTCTGTAGGCCCTATAGTGAAAACATTAATTCATTTTTTTTTTGTCTATAGCTTTTACTTCAACTTTTACACATATATGGGCAGATATTCAAGTAAAAGCCATAGAAGAAGCAACTGATTGCTTTTATGAATTCGGCATATTATTTATAAAGATTCATATTACTACACATTATTTCATCACCAAAACTGCATTAACATACAAACACACGTTCAATTTCCTATTTTGTTCTGTCTAGACGTTATTGATCGTTTCTTGTATTTTGGGGGTTTGTAGGAATTTACTGATGTAGCTCATCAACGATATATACAAAACCGACAGTTTATTTGGCAATGCATGGATTACAAATCTTAACGTAATAAATCTGCTTTAAACGTGCTAAATCATGCCTCTCTGGCATACACTCGCGGTCTTAAGTATTTCCGCATAAACACTTTATTCAGCCATATCTCACAAGGCGTTTTAAGGAAACTATCTGGAAACTTATGTTGCTTTTGGTCAGATCTAATAGGTAATCTAGTTAAGTGTAAAATTGACATTCTACAAGGTTTTAAGAAGTTTTCAATCTGTCATAAACCGTCACAAATCACCCCACATTCATCAGAGCCCTATTTTGTAAACTGGTTGGGCGTTTAAGATCATTTTTCGTTTGCTTCCAAGCATTCTCTTGGCGCAGTCAAACGTGATCAGGATATTTAATCGCCTGCTTGGCACTCTATTACATATTAACATTCCTTATGACCACTCAACTTGAGCGGTAAAGTGACCTTGACCCAGGCGTTGTTAAATCAAATTTGACCTAAAAATCACGTTTTTCGACCCATTTGTGTTGTTGCCCCCTACCCTACGTGAGAGGGTTGATCCAATTCGGAGCTCAATTTTACACTTAACTAGATTACCTATCAGATCTGACCAAAAGCAACATAAGTTTCCAGATAGTTTCCTTATAAACGCCTTGTGAGATATGGCTGAATAAAGTGTTTGTGCGGACATATTTTAGACAGCGAGTGTATGATGTCACCATTTCAGACGTTCTGTCAATAAAATTATACAAAGTTCTTGCAATATATTAAAACATTACGCTTTTAATAAAAATCGAAGTGTCTGTAAACACTTTATTCGCAATTAGCATTTTCGAAAAGGACGAAATAAGTACATATCGAAAGTTCCGAAACTTTTTTATCCAATAATAATGATACTGAGTAAATACCCATCACCAAATTTTGCAACGGATAAATGTTGTTGTGAACATAAATGGTTTATCCATTTGTTTAACTCTCTTGATGCTATGTACGCAATAAACTCGTACAAGCATTGCTTAGTTGATATACACGGTTGCTCATTGTTTGCGAACCTGATTAGGTTCAGTTGAACCAGATCTGAATCGGAATTTGGTGTTTCTGTGGGTTTTTGTTCCCGGGTGAGTTTATTTGAGGTTTGGCATGTTTGGATAAACTTTTCTTGCCGTTTTCTTAACCTTTGAGATATTGCCTAAAAATCTGTTGTGAGTTTTTAAATATCTTCCTTGAGGTTATGTGTTAATTAAGACAATATAATTAATTAGATTACGTAATCAATTAAATATGTAATTTTCTTTACAACCTTTTCAACCAAAAATATAACATTGTTCACTAAGAACAATTATATGTTGATAAACTAGCAAGAAATAGTATCCATAATAGTTAAAATTAGGTTTAAAATTTGAATCTAAATGTATAAGTACAATACAATGAATTTTTGTTCCAAATCTGGTTCAACCGAACAAGATCTGGTTCGCGAACCTGATTAGGTTCGTTGCCCGGACTGATAAAGTTGGAATAAAAATAATTTTTACGATTTTTTTTTATTTAAAGTACGATTTAGAGGAAAATATATGGAAACGGATATTGCTTTTGGTCAGATTTGATAGGCAATCTTGTTTGGTGTGAAATAGAGCTCCGAATTTGATCAATTTCCCAATGTGATGGTAAGGGGGCAACGATACCAATGGGTCAAAAAACATGATTTTTAGGTCAAATTTGATTTGAACCCGCCTTGGGCAAGGTCACTTCACTACTCAAGTTGAATGGTCGTATGGAATGTTTATACCACCGGGAACCACCCTATTTTTGTAAATTGAGGGGCGTTGAAAGATCATGCTATACTTCGCTCCCGAGCATTCTCTTGGCGCAGTCAATCGTGACCAAGACATTCAATCGCCTGCTTATCACTCTGTTACCTAAAATCATGTTTTTGACCCATTTGTATTGTTGCCACCTTTAATACCAGTACATAAGAAAATTGAGAACATTCGGAGTTCTATATCACGATCAACAAGATTGCCTATCAAATCTAACCAAAAGCATTATTAACTGCAAACTTCTTTTAATTACACCCTGTATAATAATTCTCTATCAGCATGAATGGAAGAAAAATACTCTTGCTTTATAAAAAAAGTTCTGATCGTGGTAAATGCGTCTAAACCTTGCCAATAACAAATTCTTTCACCCTTTTGTGAATATGTTGCAGCGCAAAATATATGAGATTAAAGGTTGCATTTTCGGTTTATTGAAACGTTTACAAAAAATACTAGGAAGTCAACATGGCTTTTTTTAACATATCCCATTTGAGTTTGGAATCCATATGATTTTATCAAGTACCCCCAAAGAACTCCCTCTCTAAAGATTATGCAATGAACTATTATACAACGAACTCTCCAAATCTGTTGGGTATTTTTCAAATTTGCCGAAGGTTTCCTTGAGTACCTGAGTCTTAGAAGTAATCTATGATAAAAGGAATCGTGAAGAGGATTGCTGAATTTCACACTAATATCACGAGGTTTTCAAAGTGCCTATGTCTCTTGGTTTATAACGGAACGCTCAATTGATGTGCAAAGCCCTTGACTTATTTGCAAATACCCCTTGAGATTTTCCGGATTTCATCGTTAACTAACATATCGGAAACCAGATTTCTATGTAACGTATCTTTTTCGTTGCTCGCTTATACCTTGAGGAATTGTTAAGTGGTGTTGTTCTTTACTATTTTATGTTGTTCGAACATAGGCATATGTCCTGTAAGGCTGAAACCATAGTCGGCCTTCAAACAAATTTTTCGCTACCAAACATTTGGTCGTGGCGTCACCAAATATTTGCCATCGAATTTAAAGTATGAACCGGTAACAAACATTTTGGTGCAATGTATATGGCAATTCAATACATATGCAATCTATTGCACGAAATGTTATTTGGTCTCAACTCGGTGTTGAAGTTATTTTATTTGGAGTCACTCTTAGGGCCAAATTATAGTTCTTTTGAGCTACCAAATATTTTGTGTAACAAGTCTTTGTTATCTTATAATCTAGTAATATATTTCGAATGCATCTTCTAATCAATAACGGATAATTGGTGTTGTAAATCAATAAACACACCAAACATTTTCACCAAATTTATTTGGTGAAAATGTTTGGTGTGTTTATTGATTTACAACACCAATTATCCGTTATTGATTATTTGGTGAAAATGTTTGGTGTGTTTATTGATTTACAACACCAATTATCCGTTATTGATTAGAAGAAAAATTAAAACACGCCAAACATTTTCACCAAATTTATTTGGTGAAAATATTTGGTGGTTTACAACACCAATTATCCGTTATTGATTAGAAGATGCATTGGTTTTATATTACTAGATTATAAGATAACAAAGATTTGATATTTGGTAGCCCAAAAGAACTATAATTTTGCCCGTACTTTTGACGTCACGACCAAATGTTTGGTAGCGAAAATGTTGTTTGGAGGCCTTATATCTTTTCACCCTAATGGTGACTTTGCATGATGCTTTCGCGATGCATCCTTAGGGCCAAATCATAGTCGGCGTCCAAACAAAATTTTTGCTACCAAACATTTGGTCGTGACGTCAAAATGACGAGTGACTCCAAATAAAATAACTTCAACACCGAGTTGAGACCAAATAAAATTTCGCGCTAGATTGCACATGCTATTGAATTGCCATATACATTGGACCAAATGTTTGCTACCCGTTCATACTATAAGTTCGATGGCAAATATTTGGTGACGTGACGACCAAATGTTTGGTAGGAAATATTTTGTTTGGAGGCCGACTATGATTTGGCCCTTATACCCCATGCATTGCAAAATGGTCAGGAGAGCTTCGTGAGAAATGTTTACCCGCAATGAAATTTATCTCGATGTTTTAAAGGATTTTTTTTCCTGGAGGAAACGTCTAAAATGACAATTGACAAGATAAACAAGAGTGTCATTTGTAATATGTGATGACTCACACCGAAAGGGGGGACTTTGGTTCCGACATCAAAATTGAGTTTTTGGTATCATGTGAAATCTTAGAGTTTCACAAGTAATTTGGTACCTCATAAATCTCGGTAAAACAATCCGTTCCGAAGATATGGCTATTCTAGTAAGAGCGTGTTGATCACTTTTCAAAAATAGCAATTGGAGAAAACAGGCTTTAAAGTTTGGGTTTGTGCAAGTACCAATTTTATTGATTACTATTCAATACACAAAATCTCCTTACCAACGGGTACTTAGGAACACTCAATCATCATCAAATTTGACAAAGACATCGTCAAGATACATATCTTTTATCTAGGACAGTCGGTCAGAGAAGTAAAAATTTGAGCTGAGAAAACGGCCTGTTTTCAAGGATGTTCTTTCTTCCGATCACAAAATTGCGAAAAGGAGATTGACACGGTGTTAGAAAATAATATCATCTTTTTTCTCAATTTTATAGAAAACGGCTTGGTAGGAAGATTTTTAAAACTTTGAAGATTCATAATATCACCCCGACGGAAATTGTACCACTTCTCAACTTCAAAGCCTGATATCTCAGTCTGCAGATCGTCGCAGAGTCCCCCTTTCCGGTGTGAGTCATCACATAAAGTATTCCGAAAAAGAAACTGGTACACTTTGGTTTGGCTCTGTGCTACTCAAATTATATAGTTACAAGCCCAAAATAATTGCACATAATGTAAATTCATATGTTTTCTGTTTAATCGGTACAAAAACTCTTTCAAAATCCGAAAATATCCCGCTTATCGGGCGAAGTAAAGATTTTTGGTAGGGCAACTAAAGTTGCCATTTTGAAGAATATGGTGAAACATCCCCAGCGGAAAACGTAGCACATAATACCCCAAGCTAGCCCGTACCAACCACTGCTTTACTCCCTCTTAGTCATGGACGAGCGGGCTTTTCAAACTCAAAAGTATACGCATGGAAGAAGAATATGAATGGATGAGAGCCTAATTAAGATGTTCAAGAAAGGTGCTGAAATATGTCAAAAGATGTTTTAATATTGTACCGTTTAAACAATTTGGTTAAAAGAGAACAATCTTTCAAAAGAGTTATATGAACAAAGATTTAAATTTTAAGCACCAGTGCAATATTTTCATTGGAAATTATATGAAGCAACAACATGGTTATTTTGAATGTTTATCCAGTGCAATAGCGAGCTAAGCGTTATATGGCATAAAATATTGATGCAACTTGTGGTCGATATGTCCTGCGGTAGTTACGGGGTATTGAGCAATGGTATGCGCAGCGTTGTTATTACGGTGTGTTCAAAATTGGTAATTTTAATTGCCTGACCAAAATACTTTAATACGCTCGATAACCGGGATATTTTCGGATTTTGAAAGACCTTTTGTACCGATTAAACAGGAAACATATGAATTTACATTTTGTGCAATTATTTGGGGCTTGTAACTATATAATTTGAGTAGTATAGAATCAAACCAAAGTGTACCAGTTTCTTTTTCGGAATACTTTATATGTAAATTTGGGCTACAATTGGTTGAGTAGTAAGCATATTTTGAAATAATGGAATTTTCAAATTGTTGGTTGTCTCAATAAAATCGACTAGCATTTTGTTTGTTTTGAAAATGAACGATTTTTCGTATATCTTATATTTTTTCTGTATGGGGTTGAATGAGAATTCCAAATAAACCAATTTTATCTTTCTATGCATTGCAGATCAAAATGACGCGCGTACGTCATTAACTGGTCATATTTTTTTGTTTCACACAAAAACATTGGTAAAAACATGCCAATTTGTATTTAACGCAGGTAACTGTAAATTCACTTAAAGCCCACAAAGTTGTTTATTGCTGGGGATTTCAATTTTATCTGAATAAGCCTAATTTTGAGGGATGGGTAAAAACTATACAGGCTGCAAATTAAAATAACTTGGCACAATAAGATTTTAGTTGGGGAAAGGTGTATCCAGATAACACTAACATTACTTGAATGATGTAATGATGGCCTTCCATAAAATAATACATTTGCCGACTAATTTCATCGACTCATTGATTTTTGAGACATTTATCGGTCATAAGTTTTTCCTGTATACACTACATCTACATGTACCTTAAGGTCAAAACATACTTCTTATGGGCTACCAAACATTTGGTGCATCAAGTCTTTGTCATCTTATAATCTGATATATAGTTACAATGTATTTTCTATTAGTAACGGATGCTTCGTGATGAAAAATCAATACTCTACCAAATGTTCTTTGCTTGGTGATTTTCAACACCAATTATCCGTTATTGATTAGAAAATGCATTGGAATTAATGTAATAACAAAGACTTGTTGCACCAAATGTTTGATAGCTCAAAATAGTATGTTTTCACCTTAACAATTGCTCATCATCATTTTGTTTTTCGTCTTTTTCTTCTTTTTTATGCAAACAGTTTAATTAATTGGGAGTTCTATGATACAATGAATATTTTCATTTTAAAACTTTGGTTAGTGTTCCAAAATAGTTTTTACTGATAAGAAATGATCAATATGCTTTTATTCATTCTTGTTTTCAAAATAGAAAACATTGCACGATCGTCTCCTTGCATTAATCATATGGTAATTCATGAAGAAACCATCAATCAATTTGTAAACGAAATTCGATTATAATTGCACACTAAATAAAAACTACTTCATGGGGTTTAAGTACTTATAACTTAACTCATAACTCATTTCCTAAATTTATAACGAAAATGAAGTAGACATTTTAATTAAAATTGATTGACACAAATTTTAATATCTGATTTTGTTTGAACTTAGCTGCGTTATTAGGAAATTTTAAAAAATAACGACAGATTAAATGAGTGCATGCATAATTGTTGGCATTTTTTCACAAACAAATGTGACCCGTCATATCGAAGGTATACCTTAAGGTTGGCATAGTAAGTTACGAGATACAGACCATTGAAGCTGAGTTTAGTCATGTCAGTTATAAGATTGAATTTCTAATTTTAAGAAACCTTACCTTTAAAGCGTATTCTATCCTATAAATCAGTATCCAACATCCAAAATATAAAACAGATGTTTTAAAAACCGAGATAAAAATCCTTTCTCCATATAAATTTTACCAGTACAGAAACTTTAAACTTGATTATCTCAGAAAATTATTGTTTTCAGAAGGGGGATGTAACTTTGCAATCAAACATCCAATAACCCAAACCAAGGTGTCATTTTAAAGCTTAAAATATAATATTTTAGATGAGACTAAAAAATCAATTTTCATTATGGGACCCTTAAAAGTACCTTTCGATATGACCGGCTACAAATCTCCTTGTCTTGTATTTTCTGCTTATAAGAATTCATGTATCTCATCACAGATCTCTAAGACAGAAAGTTTATTTGGTGACAAATAGATCTCTGAAATCAGCGCAAAAATCTGTTATGTTGAAATAAATTCAATATACCAGATCATGCCTCTGGGACATTAAATTGCCACCATTTTAGGAATTAAAATTATTTTATGCTTTAGCATGACCTCAACACCTGAGGAGAAGACGATCGTTCAACATTTGAATGCCTTAATAAATAAATTGATGTGTGTGCACACAGTTTATCAGCGATAAAATTGTATTACATGTGACCGTCCATTCAAAACCAGCCGTAAATGCAGCCTTTTGCTATTTTCACTTTTTGAAATATTTGCAAAGACCATGCTGTAAGGATTAAAACGACATTCCAATGAATTTCACTCGATTTCAAAAAGTCAAGTTATGGCCCGTCAAAGCTTGCCAGGAAAAAAATGAATAAATGAGATAAACGCGTTTAAGGCTATAATAGTCCCTAAATGGGTGCCATTTTTGCCAACGGCATCTTAAGTGCAACTTTTTACCTACTTACACATATCAGAATAATACAATTTTTGACGTGCATATGTAATAGAGTCTCTAGTTTATACATGAGACTTTAGTAGTGATTTCACGTCCATTATCAAGGTCAAAATTACGTCAATAAACTAATTCGAAAAATTTACACCTTTTTCGCCGAAACCTTAAAATTTTATGATGTTCGAACGATTCGCCTGTTTTCAAATTTTAACAGATTGTAGGCTTGATACTTTTTATTGAATTACAAATAATATTTTATAAATGTGTTGTGTTGATTTTGAATGATAAAGTAACAAACCCGCGTTGTTTTGCCCGAAAAATCGGGCGTGAATTATGACTCTGAGTTCGCCCTGTTTGAGCTGTGAAAAGCCTGATTTTAGAATCTACATTATCTACATTTTGTCTGATATACACATTCGCATAATTTACTTACAAATTGAGCATTCCAATCATGCAACAATTGCAATTTTTATGTAAACAAAAGAAAAATACGGCATTCTAATGTTTATGTTTTAGATTTTAGTTCACCATCTCAACGCTGCCTTGATAGCTCAGCGGTAGATCTCTTGCTTCGTAATGCATGACTAACCCCCGCCATAATCCATGGTTCGAGTCCCCGCAAAGGCAGTGGAAACTATTTATTTTTTCATGATTGAAAAATAGTTAGGATTCACGTTTTCCTGGGCATGTGGATTCCTCGTACCCTTAAAGATCGGTAAGTCCTATGTTTTCTGTTGATTGTCCTCTAAATATACAGATATATTTCATATTTCCGATCAATTCATTTACGTATCATGTGGACTTTTTGGCACTTTTCCTAGGGTTTGTCGAATCGGTTTGTGAGATCGTCAAAATATGCATTTGTTCGTAATTCCGATTCAGATCCGATAATCTTAAAATAGGTCCAATTCTGATGCATCCAATCAGATAAGTCAGACACTACTTTTAACACTGAATTCTACAAGTCATGTTGTCCGTCAAAGTTGGTCAAAGAGTAACAAAATATAGGGTATGCTTTTTATTAAAGGTCTTTCTACGATATGGATTTGTTCATACTTCAGTTCGTGTGTTTTTTGTTTGTTTTTTTCAATGAAACTTTGAAGGTGTTTTGAAGCAAGCATGAATATTAATAATACATCGGTAAAATAGTCGATTTCAGCAAATTACGACCTTTGCTTATATTCCATATCTAGTGCAAAATGGAGTTTGTCGATTTTAGGGGGGAGCTGGAAGTTGGGTTCGTGGTTGAACTTTTTTTCACGCCCCATTCGGGAGCGATTTTTCCCCCCTGGAAATTACTGTTTTTCTGCCTATTCCATGTTCAGGGAGAATTTTTTTTCTTCTACTTGTGGAGGGGAGATTTAAAAAAAAATCCATCTCCCCCTGGAAATCTAATGCTGCGCCCCTTACTGTTGTTTGGAGCTGAGAAGGCAAATTTATTTGGCGTGAGCCCCGATTTGATATATTTAGACCACTTTAGCTTTGATGTTTGATGTTCTGGATATGTCTTTTATAGTTCAGATTATATGTGACAAGTGACAGCTATAAAAGAAGAAAGAAATGTGCAATTACTAGATTAAAGGGACATTGGGCAAGTTCAGCATCATCCCAAAACTTGTCCGCAAGAATTTTGAGATTTTTGCAGCATATATTGTGCATTATGCAATGATTTTCATAATTGTTACACCCCTTCTGGCTGTAAGATTGGTCTAAAAAACCGCTTCTTAGGGTTAAAAAAATTGAACTCGTTGGACAATTCTCCTTAAAACTATAAACCAGCGTATATTTGAAGAGTGGAACTAAATACAAACCGAATTATATATTAACATAACCTTCGACAATTTCAGACATAGACTAATGTACTTTTCGATATCAAGGGAATATTTGAACATGCATGTATGGAATCTGAAGTTCCTTACCTCAGACGGAAAATTAGTTAAAATAGCATAAACAGGAGAAATGCTTAAACAATTTAATCCAGAACGTCTTTTTATTGAGATAGATTACTTTACGTTCTATTTATGAAGACAGATTGACATGCTCGTTAACACATTATACATAAAACATCGTTTGCTTATTTTCACAGTTGCGTGTCAAAACTCTGGTTTGACAATTTCCTAACTTTTGTAAAGGCTGTACCATTTGTATTTTGTCCGATTTCAAATAATAAAGGTGCGTTTACACCCCAAGTCGTCACAGTGTAAATTACACTGTGACGACTTGGGGGTATAACGACACGCAACATAGACCTGCGAATTGCAGTTTTGAATTTTACGCCCGTCATCGTTAGTCAGTTAACGCTCACACAATCCGCTTAGTACGCACACTATCGTTTATACTATCAGTCGCTTTCAGTTGAAAGTTTTTAGTTGCAAGTTCGTTACTCTCCGTCATTATCCTACGTCACAGTGTAAATCACCTTTAAGAGTCTTAAATAGAACTCAGTATTAATTACGTGTGATGACCTGTTTCGACGGAGGGTAACGTATTTTCAACTAAAAAGTTGTAACTGAAAACGAATAATAGTAATAATAGTGTGCGTGGCTAGCAGCGTGTGTGAGCGTTAAATGGATTTAAAGTGCGTTAACACTGTGACGACTTGGGGTTAGTGACAAGCAACGTTGACCTTCGAATTGCAGTTTTGAATTTTACGGTCGTCATCGTTAGTCAGTTAACGCTCAGACAATCCGCTTAGTACGCACACTATCGTTACTATCAGTCGTTTTTAGTTACACATTTTTAGTTATAAATATGTTACCCTCCGTCGTCACTATACGTCACAGTGTAAACGCAACTTTAAATAACGATGAAGGGCGTAAAATTTAAAACTGCAATACGCAGCTCAACGTTGCTTGTCGTTACCCCCAATACGTCACAGTGTAAATTTATGCACCTTTATGATGCATTTTAAAAAGCAGTTGACAGTCTATCGGCAGGTGACAAAATTTCGCCTTCTTCTCTCCGATATAATACATAATCGATATTACAAAATCTTGGTTGCGAGCTTTTTTTATTGACGTGACCGGCCAATAAAGCTGACTTTGAACCTTTATTATTTGAACAAGGAGAAAGCAAATGTAAAGTGGGAACGTGGGTATGAAATTTTGGAGTTTTTCCTTTATAATGTGAGTGAATGTTTTCCTATTGGTAAAAAATGATGCATTATATGGTGTTTTCTTTAAAAATCAAAAATTGTGAGCCTTTTTAGACATACCAATTTCAACCCCTACATCAATCTTGTTTTAGAAGATAAAAAGACTTCAGTTTGGTCGTAGCGCGCGAAAAAAGTCTGTCAAATCGGCTAATTTCAGCTACAAATTGTTTTTTAAAATCTTGAAATTTGCGCAAAATGGCAAATTTTAACTGAAAATTGACACAATGTCTGAAAATTCGCGCGAAGCGCGCACATTTAAAATTTCAAAACAACGGGGAAATTCAATTTCCTTTTCTTTTCTTTCTTTTTTTAGGGGGATCCGTTACCCGTCGTGAAATTTAGGGTGGGGGGGGGGGCACGTCCATGTGCGTCAATTAATGAATCTGACATATGTATTTTGCTCATATACTTGGAATAAAAATATTGTTACCACTTTTTTATATAAAGGTCACTTTATGAGGAAAATATCTGGAAACTTATGTCACCTTTGGTCAGATTTGATACATTTGATAGATAATCCTGATGGGTGTGTAATAGAACTCCGAATGTGATCAATTTTCTCATTTACTGGTAAGGGGGCAACAACACAAATGAGTCAAAAAGTGATTTTTAGGTCAATTTGATTTGACCCCGCCTTGTTATCTACTCAAGTTGAGTGGTCATATGGAATGTTTATCTGTAATAGAGTGATAAGCAGGTGATTGAATGTCTTTGTCACGCTTGACTGTGCCAAGAGAATGCTTGAAAGAAAAGCACGAAATGATCCATCAACGCTCCTCAATTTACAAATATTTACTTACATGGGGTTGTTAATGTTGTAAACGTGGAATGGTCCCTGGCGGCATGTGACATCTTCAAAACCATTTAATGTGTCATATACCATTGGGAACCGTTATGCGTTCATCAAAACCCTATGTTTGTAAATTGAGGGTGTTGAATGGGTCATTTTGTGTTTTGCTTCCAAGTATTCTTTTGGCACATTCCAGCGTGACCAAGACATTCAATCACCTGCTTATCACTATTGCAGATACAAATTTCATATGACCACTCAACTTGAGTAGAGAAGTGACCTTGATCAAGGCGGGGTCAGATTAAATTTGACCTAAAAATCACGCTTTTTTACCGATTTGTGTCGTTTCCCCCTTACAGTAGATGAGACAATTGGAGTTCCATTTCACATCCAACAAGATTACCTGTCAAATCTTATCAAAAGCAATATGTTTCCTCATAAATTGACCTTTACATAAAAAGTGGTTAAAATATTTTTATTCCAACTATATATATATGAGCAACTGTGTATTTTTTTCTTTTAAAGTAAACATACCGTAATATTTGATATTTGATGAATATATATCCCATGCAAGAAATAACACAGTACAGAAAAGAAAGAAGGTTGAGGTCTAGTAATTTCATTCGGCCCACAGGGTAGGTGTAGTATATTATAAAACATGCTCTTAGATTACATGTAAATATATACATTATCGTATTTAAAGTCTGGTGAAGAAGATTAGAAAAACTAAACTTGACAGAAATGGCTTCGATCAATTCATGGACTAGATAATAGCAATTGTCGTAGTTTTATTACAGATACATTTTAATAACATAGAAACAATTATTATCACCATCGATGCTGTTGATAATATTAAACGCAATAATGTAAAAGTAGATAAAACACTTCTTGGTGTAATGCATTACTCCAAAAATATGAAACCTCACAATAAGGCTTAAAACATAGTCGGCCTCCAAACAAATTTTTCGCTACCAAACATTTGGTCGTGACGTCACCAAATAGTTGCCATCGAATTTAAAGTATGAACCGGTAACAAACATTTGGTACAATGTATATGGCAATTCAATACATGTGCAATCTATCGCAAAATTTTATTTGGTCTCAACTCGGTGTTGAAGTTATTTTATTTGGAGTCACTCGTCATTTTGACGTCATGACCAAATGTTTGGTAGCGAGAATTTTGTTTCAGCGCCGACGGTTCTATTTCACTATGATGCATCATTACCCCTCCCCCGACCACCCATTACTTGCCAGGCTGCATGGTGCTAATGGCCAGCCCTGTACATGACTGTGTACCTAGCTCGTTGGGCAGATATCAGGCGCGTAACCAGCATTGTCAGTCCGAGGGGGGCAAACGTCGGTATCGTCCCTAAAACATCGATGTCGTCCTTTTTTTTTTGTATTTTGGCGGCGGATGGTTAAAATTTTAAGGAGGGGTGGGGGGTTGGGGGCGGCTAATTTGTTGTAATCAAAGATTCTTTTGAGCAAAAACGGTCGGAGGAAAACTTGTTGTAATGCGCGCGTAGCGCGCGAAAAAAGTCTGTCAAATCGGCTAATTTCAGCTACAAATTGTTTTTTAAAATCTTGAAATTTGCGCAAAATGGCAAATTTTAACTGAAAATTGACACAATGTCTGAAAATTCGCGCGAAGCGCGCACATTTAAAATTTCAAAACAACGGGGAAATTCAATTTCCTTTTCTTTTCTTTCTTTTTTTAGGGGGATCCGTTACCCGTCGTGAAATTTAGGGTGGGGGGGGGAGGGGCACGTCCATGTGCGTCATTTCATTTTGAAGTGGGGGTCCATGGGGCGAACCTCCAGCGGGTGTCGAGTGGGTAGAGCCCTTGGTGGGTTCAGGGGGCGAAACCCTAGCGTTTTTTGCATTCTAAGGATGTTCCTAATATGTATTTTTGTGGGTCATGTGAAGACAGAGCCCCTCTTTTTGCATTAAAAAGGTGTTCATAACACGTATTTTTGTGGGTAATGTGAAGAAATTTGCAAATAAATAAAAACCGTGGGGGGGGGGGCATTTGATATTGTGTCCCCGACCCTTCAAACTGTGGGGGGACGTGTCCTCCTGCCCCCCTCAAATGACGCCCATGGGCACGTCCCCAACCCGCTTCCGCCGCTGGCCATTCATTCCCCTTCTGCCTCTTTTTTTTTCCTTCTCTTACTCTTTCTTTCCCTTCTTCCCCTCTTTCTTCTCTCTCCCTCTTCTTTTTTCCCTCCCTTCCTTTTTTCCCTTCTCTCCCTCCTTCCCCTTTTCTTCCAACCCCTTTTCTCTTTTCCCTTCCCTTTCCCCTTTCCTTCTCTCCTTCCCATTAAAATTTAAATAATGATATTGCATAAAATGGTTGATGGCTTGAGTTTTGCGTTTACGTGTAAATTAAATGGCAGTTAATTTCAATGGCTGAAAATCACGATCGCACATGCGCAATACCTACAATCCCAACCCCCAAACGGTACATTATTTTTTTTATCTGAAAAGTGATTCAAACTTATACCATGATCTAAGAGTTACATCAAGCATGTTTCATCGCAGCAAATGTGACTTCAGAGATGTGAACATTGGTGAATATGAATAAAACAATTTGTTCCATTTCCCCAGTATTTTTCAAATAATTCATTTAATAGTCGCCATAGGCAATTCACAATTCTGAATATAAATGAAGTTATTGCAAAAGAAGAAATGTTACGTGTTAAATGTGTCACCTAATTCGAAAACCGCTCTTTGCTGTGAAATGAATTACATACTAAGAGAAAAAAAGCGAAAGCAGTATGATGATGCTAGTGGGATCTATACTTCGAAGAGAATATCTTTTTTGCATTTTTACATGTTGTTTAATCACTCTTTATTAGCAAAAGACAATAATTTACAATATATCAAATGCAAAGATGAAGAGCGTACAGAAAGCCGAGGTCATATGTCAAGCTCAACAAAATAACCTTGACATGGTGCAGGGCAGACAATACAAAAGAAAAACAATATAAAACAAAAAGTGAAGCAAAAACCCGAACACGGAGACAAAAGATCCGAAGGCCTATAATTTGAGGTGGGGTTGATTTTCGGAACCCCATGATGGCTCGTGGCGAGTATTCCAGACAGTATAACTGGAGAGAAGGGCAATTCTACTTAGTTCTTTTTTCAGGGATCGAGGTGGTTTGGCCTTTATGAAGGAAAACATCTCAGAAATACTTTTACTGGTTTCTGGTGTTATCAAACCACGCGACCCGATCTCGAAGCAAATAAGATTACACTTATACCCATCGTCGATGATGTCAGATACAAGGTCGGTGTATTTTAGATGTTTTCGTTCATGAGCCTTGGAAATATTCTCTTCAACATGTTCAAACGGAACAGTTAGTTCAAGCAGGTGAACGTATTTCTTCCTGTTATTAACCATAACGATATCAGGACGGAGTTTGGAGATGACAATGTTAACAGGAAGGGTACCAGCAGTAGTGGTATATCCGGGCATATCAGAAAATATTTCAATGAAACTAGAATTTGTACCAATGGCGTTCTCCAGATGTTTCAAAAGATGGAGAAGAATTGAGTCATAACGCCAGGTGAATCTGCCTTGGTTGAGAGAAACGGTACAAGATTTTAGAATATGGTTAAGGGTTTCTTTGTTCCCACATAACTTACATTTTGTGTGGATCTTTTGCCCCATGTTTTGAGATTGGTGAAGGTTGGAAGGAAGTCAATTGATGCGCGGACAGCAAAGCTAAGGACCCCCTTGGAAGATCGTAAATTGTCGACTTCCAAGTGAGGTCAGCTTCCATTAACTTGAGGAAATTGCCCTGCTGAACAAGTGGTTTGATAAAGTCGCGCCAGAAGGTTAAACTATCGTTGGTAATGAGGTCTTTAACCATTTGTTTGAATTTTGGCCAAGTTGTTTCTTCATTAGCCATGTTAGCAACGTTTTGATATTTTTCATGCCAACGCTTTGACCCATGCTTGTTCATTTTTCTTTTCCATTTTGACTCCCTGCCAACCTTACATTTGAAAGCATGAACAACCCTACTATCAGCTTTCACCATACATCGGGAGTAGGCCAGGATGTGCGATTCCAAATAAATATCAGAAATGCGCGGTATTGCGAGCCCTTCCGGGCTGTGAATCATGGCCGGTGTTGGACCCTTTGATGGAAGACCAAGGAAATGCTTGATTTTTTTAATATGGACATGGTTTAACTTCTCCAACTGAGAGTCGGTAAGTTCATGAACAGTCAACATGTATCTCATAGATGGAATTGCATACTGGGTAAAGATCCTCAACTT
>JXSR01S036765.1:12579-28457 GCA_000969725.1 Ophiothrix spiculata | reverse complement strand
CAAACCACTTCAGTTTCACACCTGAACAAAAGCCCTATTGTTATTTCAAGTAGGGACTTCCCCTTAATGTACACAATCAATTATAAGTGAAGTGTTTATGCATTGTTTTGCAATGAGTCATCACTCTAGACGCGTGCAGAAGCAAGTAGAAGCACAAAGGTCGTGTGCCACTCTCTTTAATGGCCATTTAAATATTATGTTTGACTTATGGTAATAATAAATTACATATTCAGGGGCATGTAACATTATAAAAAGACCAATATTACTATCAATTGCACAAAGTACATGAAAAATGCATTTCAATCAGTCCAGCTGAGATACAATTATTAAACATACATTTACAACATATATGTGAAGCAAATAAAATTCAATATCATAAAATACCATATACACACCAAAAATGTATACTGTAGTTACAATCTTCAAACATCTCTTCCATATTAATTGTTGCCCCTTTCACTGTACTTTGTGTAAAAATAATGCCTTACCTAGATCAACCCTTTTCACTGCAACACAATGACTATTTGCACAGAATTTTAGAAAACGCCTTCACAACTTCAAATACCTAATTTTATCCAAACCAACTACCCTTCACTGATGTCTTTTAAAGTCGTTTTTATTGCTATACAACATAATTTATATGCACGCATTGATATTCTTTTCTTGTGGTATTGCATTGTAAATGCAAGGATATAACATTCAGGAAAGTACATTCGGTGTCTGTTTTCTTTGGGGTAGGGGTAATATCTGATATCATAATTTTGTAAAAGATCATAATTCTGAGTAATAAATGAACACCATTTATGTATCAATTACTGGAAAAGGGGCAGTCAATGGGCTATTCCAGAAATTAACTGTACACCCCCTAAAGAAGGCATCCATATTTTTCTGGAAAAATTGGGAATTCCAGGTTTGATATTTTCATGCCTTCTTTAGGGGTATGTTCCATCTTAAGACAGAAAATTGGGAATTCCTGTGCCTTCTTTACCCATTTGATCAAAAAATCATGAATATTTTGGGAATATGCACTTAATTGGCGAAAATATTTCAGAATTCTCTTGCCTTCTTTACCATCATGGAGGGAAAACATTCATTTATTTTGGGATTTCCCACTGAAAAATTCATGCAAAATATTTGGGAATCCCATGCCTTCTTTAGGGGGTGTACCATTAATTTCTGGAATAGCCCAATAGTCTTGTCTAGTATACAAATACTGACTGCTTTGAGGGGCATGGTTTAAATTATTTTCCCGAGGTGATCTCAAAACCATGAACATGAACAATATTCATGGTTTTGAGATCACTCTAATAATTTAAACCATACCTTGAACTAAAAGCAAGTACTATTCATTTCATATAGTACCGAATATTTAGATTTTTGTCCTCTTGTTGGTTAAGAGACCCATTTAGAACTCAAAACGCCCGATAATAATTTACGATATTTGTTTCTACTTTCAGTGCTGACCGCATCGTATAATTTGTGCACACAAGATAACTAGCTTACGCACTGCAGCGCGTCTTTGACCATGAATGCTTATAGTAGAGCACGCAAAATGCATTGAGAAGGCCTAGTGAAAATATGCCCAGTGCATAGTAAATGTATAGGGCCTAGTTAAATCCAAGCCCCCATTTTTAACCAATCAGAGGACAGGAATCAATTAATATTATGAGGTATTTAATTTTATTTATTTTGTGCATTTTAATGGTTCTTCTTCTTTTTCACAGAGAAAAATGTAATTTGGGGTCATAAAAGATGTAAGTGAAAGCCTTTAATATGTATGTGGTTGATCGAAATCAGCTTCTGATTAAACTTCCCTACATATATTGTCTGTATTCTCAGAATAGAGTCTTAATGTAATGTGTTTTATTTCTTTTGGATTTTAGGCCTGATGGGAAGGTACCCTGTTTCGCTCTTGGAAGGGACAACTATCAAGAAATACTACCGTTCCAACATGAAAGATGTTTAGGAGGTGCTGAAATAACGGGAGTTTTCTTCCAAAAGGTGGACACTGGAAGAGTTCTGCCTGTTGTTGATAATGATGTGTTTGATGCCAGAATCAACTGGCACAACTCCCCTACAAATGTGAGGAGTAATCCAAGAGTCTATATAAACCTTGATGATCCTGCTTTAAGTTTACACGGTCCTCTCCGTTATGAATGGGTGGACTTTGCAACCACTATGAGTCGGGCGACGGATCTCCTCCTTACAGCGGTAAGTTCATTCCAGTATAAACAATTTGTTTGATGCAAGGATTAATCCAAGAGTCTATATAAACCTTGATGATCCTGCTTTAAGATTACATAGTCCTCTCCGTCCGTTATGAATGGGTGGACTTCGCGACTACTATGAGTCAGGCGACGGATCTCCTCCTTACAGCGGTAAGTTCAAACAATTGGTTATGTATGGCAACACATAATAATAATAATACTAATATTTATTTAATCATCATAAATCACAAACAATGAAAAACAAAATGTGTAATTATATGACAATCAAGGAAAAGAAAAATAGACGACAAGTCCAAACACAAAATGTGTTTTCCTTTCCTTATTAACTTAGTAAATGTACAATACATGTAAAATACATCACAAACTTGGCGAGTAAAAAGTATGGTGATGTTTGGTGTTCAGACTGTCATGTGTGTGATGTAAGAATTACTCCAAGAAGTATAGTGATGTTATATTTTTATTTAAGACTAACTGCCCCTGGTATGAAAAAATAATGGTGATGTTTGGTGTTCAGACTGTCATGTTTGTGATGTAAGGATTACTCCAAGAAGTATAGTGATGTTATATTTTTATTTAAGACTAACTGCCCCTGGTATGAAAAAATACCAATATATAACATCTTATATACTTATAGTCATATATCCAAATATGTCACAGATGGGAGATTGACATGCAGAGCGTGCCCAGTGACTTGGTATTGCTTGAAGTTGGATCGGGGTCCAAGGTTCAAATATGTTTTGAGACTGACATTTTTATATAGAAATTTCCAAGAAGATAGGTTTTGCTTTAACGCCCAGGGTTAGAGTTAATAAAGATTATTGTGATCATCTAACTGAGCTCCCTCCATGAACTGTTTCAACACTGGGATCTGGAATGCACAGTCAATTTGGAACAAGACTACCGTATAGTTTCTAATTGTCTGCTGGGGCATAATGATGATTTAATGTTTCTGACATGGCTCAGTAAAGACGATAATGAGGCAATGTACATACCTCTCCTGGGTAAATTTTTCTCAATTTTCCAAGAGGAACAAGCAATCACGGAGGTGCAACAGTCATCTATATATTAAATATACTATATATATACATCTAAAGTTGGAAGACAGACAACCTGAACATAGATTAAAAGGATATAAAGCTATAACAATACCCACCATTATATGAGATCAGAACTGATGCTACCATAATTATAGGTTAATAAATGCGCATTTCGTACGCGAGTGAAATGAGACAAAAAGGCCCGTAGGGGCCAAGTGCATTGGACAGAAAAATAATATTGTATCTTTTGTGCAAAGCAAATAAGGCCTTTAAAACGTCTCTAAACTAAATAAATAATCACCCGACAAAAACAATGAAACATTCATACGCACTAAACGCCCGCCACGCAAACCGGAACGCAACACACGCAGTGCATGGTGAAGATCCACTGCACTCCGCATACTTTATATTAATACGTTCTGATTGGCTAGGTGACAGGCGCAATACACGCGGAATGTATGAATTATGTACATTGCATATTTCTCCATTCCTAAATCTGATTATGTATTAGAAATATACAGCATCAGTTCTGATCGATGCGTATTTCTCCATTCCTTTATCTAATTGTGTATAGAAATGATTTAGCATCAGTTCTGTTCGATGTGCATATTTCTCCATCCCTTTGTTTGATTATATGTTAGAAATAAGTTAGCATCAATTCTGATCTCGTATGCTAGTGTATATATTTATTATTATAGCTTTAATCTATGTTTAGTTTGTTATTTCCTAACTTCAGACTTACCAGTTTCACTACTGAATGAACCTTCCGGGGTGGGGGCACCCAAATTTGGATTCGGTAGGGGTCGGCGGCCCGATATCTGATTAGAGCAAAAGGGGTCTAGAGAACTGAAGGGACAAAAAAATAACCCTGCAGAATTGGTTTTTTGGGCAAAATTTGGACTCTGGAAGCAAATATTTTCGAAATTTTGCTTGAAATTGGGGCCTGGGGAACTAAATTTCAAAAAATGAGGCTAGGGAACTGAAAAATTTTGAAAATAAGGCTTGCGAACTAGAGGTTGTGCTTGAAATGTGGGTTTAGGGAGCGGCAGACAAGGTGTGAAAAGGGGGTCTTGATGGCCACACATACCCGTATCACCTTTCTAGGTCAGTCCCCCCCCCCTCCAGGATGAACCTCTGATAGAGCAAAATCTGAAAGATCATGGAAATTGGCAACCCATGTCATTTATCCCAGCTGATGCTACGTACCAGAATGAAACTTTTAATTAGCCTTCAGAGTCCATATTCTGTAGGTTTATGTCTTGCAGTGACATAGTCAAGTCAAGTCTAGTTTTTCGTTTATTCAAATGCTATTAGATGTTTTATTTCAGGAAAATAATATGCGGTATATATTTTTTATAAATTGTATATAATTTATTGGCTTTTATGTGTTTTAATATTTATCCGTTACTGTTTTCATTTGTATGTCATGAACACTCCTGCGGAGATATGGCGTCTTGATTGTTATTTTCACTCTCATTCTCCATTCTCTTGTCTGGATTTGTATGTTACCTTTTCATTCATATTCTATTTTTAAATGTATGTTGTTTTAATGTGAATAAAGAATGAAATGAATAAATAAATAACTAATTGTTTTTATTTCAGATGACACTTCCAAATCAGAATCGGCCTCTAAACTTGTTATCAGCATTTCAACAATGTAGGAAGACACATGTTGTTTCACTAACTCAGCTTATACGGGCAAATGGCGGCCAGTTAGTAAGTATCACTATTCAATAAATCCTTTTTGTCTATGCATGTGAAACATTGCATAGATATAGCTTTCCTGCTGCATAGTTTTCTCCCTTTTATCGTTTCCTATGAGATATTGTTTTTGTCAAATGTTTTTGTCTCACCTGAAATTTTCAGGAACAGCATAAAAATATTTTCAAATACATCCGGGGGTCACATAAGCCTCACTTCCCGTCAAAGGTCATTTTTTTAATAAATCATCAAAAATCAATCGTACATGGATATTAATGCTATGCCGTCTTGTTTAACATGTATGCATGACTAGTTCTTACACTACTGCCGCAAGCATCATGGTCTTGTCTTGCTCTTGTTTCCTTACACAGCTGTTGCAGGCATATGAATTGTATTTCGTCAGGGCATAAAGTCTGTACCTTAAATTAAAATTAAAGGTCATCAAGGGTCACATCCGGGTCAAATTTGAAAATTACTGATTACTATTTCAAATACTGCATTAATTCTTTCTTATTCTTTTCTTTGTTTCAGACTAGAAACACATATTTTCTCAACTGGATTGAAGCAAGACTCTTGCAGGGCTGTGCTGGTCCACCAACGTATGAACTCGCTAATGTTTTAGGGGTTCTATTTCCAGAGATACGTGAGCAACCAGAAGTCTTAAACCTCAAAGTGGTACCACCTGAAACAAGTAAGGACCAAACAATCATAATGGGTGTACCTCATTGCCTCAATTATGGCCATACAGAAGAGCAGGTTTTGGCTGAAGTTGCAGAAGACGATGATAGGCCGGACGAGGTTGTTGTGAGGGAAAGAGGAAGACTTACGCAAAGGGTGCTATTGCCAAAAAGATTGGGCTATAGAGCAAGGTCACGCTCACGATCGCCAGAGGATGATCCTGATGATGAAGTGAATATAAATGTATGTGTGTATGATGTTAACAACCCAAATCTCTTCCACCACCCACGTATGAATGTCTTTGTTAATAACCCTGATAATTATGTACTAAGACCTGTAGACTTCTATAAGTACTTTGAGCCACACAGAGCTGATGTAGTATTGAGATGGAATAAATATGACCGCAGAGAGTATTTCCTCAAATTTTCTTGTGAAATATCTTCTTGGAACAAAGGAAACAGGAAATATCGTAGATTGACGCGTCTAGTTTATGATACAACTGAGCAGTGTGTACAATCGTGCTTGGCAGCCTTGGCACATAATCAGCTTCGCATACTTGGCATTGTCATAGTTCCAGATGGGTTAAAGCTTATTAAGATAGAGAGATCCCAAGACGATAATGGCCCCGTTTACAATATCACAGAAACACCTTTGGTTAAGTGGAATAACGTGGAACATATGTATGTGCTGTTTTACATGATTCAGAATGCAATCAATGGAGATATCCTCTGATTTTTTTTGCATTATCATTCATTGTCAAATTCAACCCTCATCAAAAATATACATATCTTTTTATTCATAGTTATCATTGGCGAAAAAGATAAGTACTGCCCTAAGAGGTGAAACCTTGAAATTGGCTTTACCAGGAGATCTAATGCATATCACCACCAGCATAAACTTCAGATTCTTCAGAACAGAATGATTAGGTACATTCTAAATCTAGATTCTAAAGATCATGTTGGTCAACAGCAGTTTGACGCAGTCAAATTGTTGAATGCCCAAAATATGGCCAGACAACTGAGACTCAACCATATGTTCAACATTTTTCATTCTTTGTATCTATCTTATTTCAACCAGAATTTCACTAAGATTTCTAATATCACTCATACTTCACAAGATCAAGATCTTATAATTTCCACATACCAAAGATAGGCACTTATACCAAACATTCGTTCTTTTATCAATCCATCTTAGATTGTAATAAGTTGCCAAGTCACATTAAATCCATTCCTGGTAAAGTATCATTTAAGTCTGCTATGAAAAAAACACCTTGCAAGGGATGTCAGAGGGTAACCCATGGGGCAGCTTTTTTTGTCTTACTCGTTCCTGTTAGTGTTTTGTCCATCTTTTGCATTTTTTTCCTCATTGTCCTGGGCACCTTTTTGATTTTTGTGTTGGACCCATTGGAAATAAGTTTGCTTGAATAGCCAAACTTTATGGGTTATCCTGACATCTCAGTGTTTGTTATATTATTGTAAGTTCTTTGATTGCTATGTCTGCATTGTAAGTCGTTTTGTCGAAAAAACATGAACTGAAATGAAAAAATCAGTAATCTATAACGCAAAGGGAACAATTTACAAACAAAACTTTTTTCTTACTATATATCATCAGTATATAATTTTTTACTTTTCTGAAGGTTTGATCTAAATTATCACAATATTTAGTAATTAATTGTTATTTTCTAACATATTCAGAATATTATGTAAATCTAGGCAACCAGAATTACTCTTGGAGCAACCGACGTTGCGAGCGAAACCATCACCCTTCAGCTGGGTTGTGATGTAGACATTGACGTCAATTTTTTCCTTGCAATGTCGGTTACTCCAAGTAAGTAATTCTGATTGCCTAGATTTCTGAATTTTAATCAACCCAGATGACAATGAGAGTATACATGATCATTTGTGTCCGTCCAGCACGTATGAGCAGTAAATGCCAGAAACTTCATTTTGCGCTACAGGTGAAAATACATGTCCAGGTCGTAATTTGCTGAAATTGATTTATTGACTGATTCACAATCTTAGTGCTTACTTCAAAATACCAGCAAAGTTTTCATTTCAAGAAAATGATAGGAAATGTGAAATTTGCGTATTCTTGGGGCTTACTAATCTTTGAACGCGTTTATCTCAGTTATACGTTTTACTCCCTGACAACCTTTGACGGACCATAACTTGATTTCTAGAAATGGTGTGAAGTTCATTAAGGTGCCATTTTATTCCTTAAAGCATGGTCTTTGCAAATAATGAAAAAGTGAAAATGACAAGAGCTGGCATTTACTGCTGTTTTGAGGTTGACGGTCACATTTTCTAACAAACTATATGTAAATCATCAACAAATAAAATTTTGAAATTGTGTTCAATACTTTTAATAATGGATTTGGCTATGTTTTTCTATAGAATGATTGATGACTGAAATATGTTGTTTGTATTTTTAAACTTTAATAGTATATAATTCAGTTCAGTTTAATGAATTTATGCTGTTTCACAATCTATAAAAGACCTGAATTGAAAACATTTCAGTGAATCAGTATTAGTTAATGCTGTTTCACAATCTAAAAGTAATTTAATTTGATATTTAAGATATGATCAACTAACGTTGACAATGGGTGAAAAATGGCCGAGAAGAAGCTTTTGAGACAGCATTAATAGTCTGGGCTGAAATGAAGCTAATTTGATGTTTAAGATATGATCAACTATAATAGTTTGGGCTAAAATGAAGCTAAAGGTATCACCTGAAGCTGAATTAAGTTTACCTCATATGGTTTTCTACACCGATTTTTCTTGAAGAATAAGACTATCTTGAGTAAAAAGCCCAAAGCTTGAATGCACTGCTCCAACTGCAGGGTTCTTTACGAGGACGGTCCAAATTAGAAGAATATACTATATAGTACTTTTAATAAAAATCTTTTGATTTGTATGAGGGGTTTTAGATTAGTTCCCGGCCTGAGGTAGGAAGAATTAAGCCATGCAGTGTTTGTATATAGCTTATTTATGTAATTCAACTCAATTGATGAAAATAAGGAAAGATGCCAGTAAATATTAGCTTTTTGCTCTTTTTATACTGAAAATTAAAATGGGCAAATTCAAGATTAGTAAACTTTAGAAATAAACACAAAAAATCACAAATAAAAAACCTTCACAAAGTCAAAAGCTACATCCACCTCCTTCATACCATGTTTTCAATCTGCAGCCCAAATCTTTCGATATTGTATGAAAAAGTAACTTTTCCCAGGCATATAGACCTTTTTGTGGATCTCGTTGATTACAATGATTATGCCCGGCTCGGGAGAGTCATTTTAAGGTGACTTCAATGTCAGTGAAGTTTTGGCAACATCTATAATGGTAAGATAGAATTTAGACATAGAAACGAAAGCAGAGATTTATTTGAAACTTGTCTTATTTTCATCAATTGAGTTGAATTACAAAACCTATATAAAAACTACATAGCTTGATTCCTTGTACCGGGCTTCTTCCTCAGGCTGGGAACTTATCCCCCGTATTTTGTAAAGCTCATCATACATTGTCGTAGATAAAATGAATGAGATGTTAATATTAATAAAAGTGACAAGTTGCATTCTGTGAACTTATAAGTTCATCATAGATTATAACAAAAGGATCTAGATGTGAACAACTAAATTGTAAATATTTACAATATTGATTTACAGTTACACAGATTTACAGATCTGTTTCGCAAGGTTCAAAAGAAACTTGCTCTTCAAAAGCACATATCATCAGTTTCAAAAATTTTAAAATTAGTCTTGGCATGTTTCATCTTTTTTTCTTTTTTGTTATTTTTTTTCGGGGCTTCCTTTTATTTTTTTTTTTTTCATTTTTGGTTTTTGCTTGTTTTTTTCCCCAATTTTTTTAATTAAATTCTTTTTAAAGAACCAGATCTGTAAAACTGTATCAACAAATCCAATATGTACTCCAGCTCCCTACATGGTTGAGCACTTTACTTTTGGATGATTTCAATAATCTTGGATTTACTTATTGGTATAAATGTTTATACATTTGATGATTTGGCATATAATGTACATATCATTGACAATAAAGAGTTAAATTTGTAAATAGATACACACAATGATTCTCTGGATTTCTCTTTTTAGATTTTATGAAGTGTATACAATCATGGTCAAATAAAGGACAAAGTATGTTTCACAATTCCTAGTGCTGGATTATATAATTATGCATCACTTCACCATGTGGAATCTGGATCAAAACAAATTGATCATGTTCGATAATGGTGTATTTGGAATCACAGTCCCCTGATCTTATTGTCCAGGTTGCACAGTAAAGTATAGGCTAATAACTCTCATGCAACATTAGTTTCACGCTTTATTCCATTATGGGCTATGGAAGGTGGACTTTGATTCCAGGGGAACCTTAATTATTTTACAAATGGAACTACTGTCACTAAATAGGGCAGCCAGACCCACCAAAAATCGCTGGACGTGCAACCAGAGTCCAGCGATGGCATCATCGGACTCTGAATGCACCATAAGGTCAGCGCTTAGTTTGTTAACATGCAGTCGTGTTAGTGATCAACAGCTTCAAATTGACTCAATCTGCACTCACAAAATGCAGATAAGTTCAGATTTATTTATCAATGTGAAGCCCAGAGGGACTGCTTGAAGAACGGTACTCATGCTCGTCATAGCACCTCAAACTTAGACCCTAAATGGCATAATTGTTGATAGCAAATTGCACCCCTAAATATTGTAAGATGGTGCAAATTGGCGAAAGTTTGTAATAATCTTTGCAAAGCATATAAGGTATCAAAGAGTGATACAATTGCAATTGTATGCTCATTTACAAGAGTAATACAATTGCAATTGAATGCTCATTTACATGAAGTTTTTACCCATTTTTATATTGTTTTCCGACCATTTTATGCAAATCATATATCAGATGGCCAACACATTTACCCATTATTTGGTAGGAGAATGTTGATATTTCACACCACTGTCCTACACACACGTTGACACATTGCTCATATTCAAGCAGGCATGACTTTAACTTGGCTTGATAGTTTTGTTTGGATACATAAATCAAGTGTTTCTAGACACTTTTTCAGATGTTTTTCTAGATTACGCGCTATATATGATAGACCATTTTTATTTGAAAATATGTTATCAGGACAATGATTTTGTCGATGCACGTCCACCTATTTGAAGACAAGAATTCTGATATATGGTTGCAGAGTTATTGAATTTTAAAAACTTGAACAATTTTTTTGGAAGGGAAGAATAAACAATTTCAGTTGTCTACAAGTTATGTGGACATCCATACACACCCAAGAAGTTTTTTAATTTATGTGCTTAATCACATGTAATTAAACAACAAGCAGCAACAATAATGATCATTTGTGTGAAATTTCTGCGCCTAAAATTCCGCCCAATTTGAGTGTTGGTCAGCCCTTTAACATGCAGAACTAATCATCTTTAAATACCCGCGCATGTGTGGGTGCAAAACAACCCCTGTCGTGTGTGTAATATTCATTCAGACAATTGAAATATTGACCAAATTACTCTTTGTATTGACAAGCGGTGTAAGTGCCATTAGTGCCGTGACCTTGATTGTCGAAAATAAAGAAAGTAAAAAAATTATCCCTTGACCTGCGTTCTCCGAAATTAGTTAAAATAGCGATACAAAAACCTTCATAACTTTGCAAATGACGGTCGGATTTGAAAAATTCAAACGGTTTTGGATTCCTAAGATCACCTAGTTTCATTTAAAATTCCTTTGAAAGAATTTGATGCATAATTTAAAAATCAGCTGAAGTGTCTACCCTTACTGGCGAGGTGACTTGAATTTACAACCCTAAATTAACTACCCCTTTTTCCAAGACGTCGAATCAGAATCAGATCCCGCTTAAATTGATTTTTCGCCCATCCTCTTGAAAGTTGACGGCGTCATATTCTTACAACTTTCCATACAATGCACATTCCGCCCAGCCTTCTTGCTCATAATCTTCACCGATTCCTCTCTGTCCTGCATTAGAACCAGTAGTGCCTGATGCACCATGTATATTCGGCTCATCCTTTTCAATGGAGCTATAAGCCGTGTTATCTTCCCATCCAGCTGTTGAAGGAGCCTCATCATCGCCATAGGAACTATATGCCGCGTTTTCTTCCCATCCAGATGTCGAATCAGTACTTGCCCTTCGATCTGAGTCACCATTCGATTTAGCGTAGTACAAACTGGGTTCCTGGCTACTCTCTTGCTGTGCTTTACTGAGAGGATGGCTGTTCGATTCCTGGTTTGGTCTAGATGTGGTGTAATACAAGCTATCAGAGGCTTCCTCGCTCTTTGCATTGGTTACAGAATGTGGATCAGATTTGGCGTAATACAAACGCTCGTTCTCACCATCACATTGTTGATCTTCTGTGATTACTTCACTATTTGTAGTGATGATTTGTGGTGTGTTTGAGTTTGCATAATATAAACTTGCTTCCTGTTTATTACCGTTGTCAACAGTTGCATGTTTTTCACCTCTACAAACGTCAACTGGGTTTGTATAGATTGGCTGCATGGGACTTTTTTCTGTATGGCTAGGTGTCCCTTGGACAGTTTTGTCGTATGTCCCATTCACTAACACGAGTGTTGTCTTTCCATGCTTGGTTTGCTTGGCTTGTGCATTGTGCCTATACGGAAATTACAAAGGAAAGAAAACAAAACCTTGCTTATTGAGTTTTTAAGAGACTAAAAGTATCGGGATAGGAACCACGGTCTGCCATGACAGTCAAAACTTTTTCATAAGTTTTTAGAACGAACATGTGTGCCACCATTTGTGCTGAGTTTGGAGCCAGGGTTTTACAGAAACAGCAAAAAAAAAAGCACCCAACCCAATTTGAGTAAAATTGGGTGCTTTTCCATTAAAATTGAAATATTGATGGGTGGGTTTTTTGAGCCAAAAATAGGTATAGAGATGGTCAGTTTTTCTGAGTCCGGCAGGCACATACCCGTCATCAAGATAATGTTTTTCTGTTATTCACTACAAGAATAATCTTGTAAAAGGTCGTCAAATAAAGTTCCATAACAAATTTAAAACTAGGATATCAAACCTGTCAGGAGATATAAAGTTGGTCTGCGTATCTCATATCTTTGAAAAAATAAGACCATATACACTGATGAAACTAATATAATACATAAAATCAACATTACCTGAAACGAATAACAGTCATAATTACAATAAGCAGTATCACTAAAAGAAGGAGAACAATTCCTATGACCACACCAGTAATGACACCTGTAAATAAAAAACGTGCATCATCAATATTTGTTATTTGACAGAAATTATAATTGGCTGGAAACAAAAACTACTTTTTATGCAACCAATTACACAAAGGTTTAAAAAAAATCACGTTACTTTTTTAATACTCAATGAGGAGGTTTATAATCTGATGGATGATACAAGTACCTGGTGCCAAGCCTGTGCTTTGTGGCTGACGATCGCTTTCAATATTGGTTGAAGTGGAATGTGTTGTTGCTGGGTGTTCTGGCTGGGTTGACTCTTCAGAAGCTGTTGTCGTCGGTCCCAGTGTTCTTGCAACTGGCAATGCTGTGGCATGGATAAACAATGGAGGACATTTTATTAACGTAACGTCATAGACGATAGGGAGTTTGCAGACACCTTTTACGGATTTAAACTTTGCGAAGGATTCTGAATAGTTTGACTTTTCTACTCGCATCAGTCATAAATCATCACAATCGAATGACGTTGAATTCAATTTTTAAAAGAGTGGACATTCACACTATTAGAACGAGTAAAATAGTGAAATGTTCGTCCAAAAAGGAGCGAAGTTCAATCATATGACAAGGTTTAAGGTTTTGCGGACAAGATGCACCAAAATTAAAGTTGCCTCTTCTAAGAAAAAACATACTTTTTCTAGGGTGGAATTTGTGTAGAATCTGAATCTGAAGTTAGAAATACAAAAAATGCAACCGTTTTCCATTTGCGAAGGAAAATGTAAATGAGTGTTGTTTTATCGGTATTTTAAATTACCAGAAAATAATGAATTTCACTCATGTAAACATGTTATATGAAACACTAGGCTGGACCTTATTTTTCAGGATGTAACTGTTTTAATGAAGACCTCAATGTTTAACAAGAAAGCAAACCAATGGAAAAGTTCGAAATGTACTCAGAATCCAAAATTTCGACGTTTTTCTGGCGATTGCGCAATAACGCGGATAACTGAAAACTGATAATTTTTGGTGACATCTTGAAAAAAAAAATTCTCAAAAAATATGCAATTTGACTTGAATTTAGGACTTCAATCATGGTGAGAAATATTGTGGGCATAAACGATCAGTTTTTCATGTATGTCGGATATCCCGTTTTTTCTCGGCGACGGACGAAAGTGGCCGATTTTGGCCGAAAATCGGAACCCGAAATTTGAAAAAAAAATGGAAAAATTATTCAATTGATCACAAATTTAAGTATTCTCCCATGATGTAGTTTAGTATTTGCATAATCTATTAAATTTCCAGGTCTGTACCTCCTTTCGTTCTCCCAAACCATCATTTTTTGTAAATTCCCGGACTTTTTTCACGAATCAAAAATCTAAGAGGTAGGGATAATATTTTTGATATTGTTATACATTTTCATACATTAAATTGGATTAAATGTTGTATCTACTTCTTCCTTATTAAATTCTGCATGTAATGAGTGGTATATGAAGCTTCTATGACCTTTCTATGGAAAGTAAAATGATCAGATACTTATTTATTTCCGAAAACAGTGATTTTTTGCGTATCTTTTGTCACGTCAAACTTCATTTATCAAATCCGCCTGTACAATAACAATGCAATGCAGCATGAAAATAACTGTTAAATTCATTTTTTATAACTTCTGTCCACTAACTAATCAACAACAGAGGTCTCTCCAATGCACAATTTTGAGTTTATGGGTATTCCAAATGAGGTGTTGAAAATTTCTGTCACCTAAAAATGTGCGTTTTTGCACAAAATCGGCCAAAAATTGCAATTGTTCTGCTTTCCTATAAATTTAAGAGACTTGTAACCACAAAAATCATAAAATACAGTAAATTTTACATAAGAAAAATCTTATTCACAAATTTTTAAGGCTTATCTTCACATCTAAATATTTTTTTCACGCCGATGTCCGCCAAACCTGGGTCAAATCTGGAGGACAATACATTTAGGAGTGGTATCATCATGCTCTCAGTCTTTTTTTTTTTTCACTTTTGGGGTCAAATTGTGTTTGCTTTTTCTCATTTCAGAGTAGATTGACCAGCGTATGGTATGCAGCTGTTTTTGAGTGGTTTACACTCTTTTTCGAGTAAATTTGGATTCACTCGTGGATTTATTTCACACTTTTTACATTGAGAGAGTATGTTTTCCATTATTTAAGTCAAAATAGCCAAATTGTGATATTTGAATAAGTTTGACTAAAAAAATGAGCAATTTGGTACATGGATAAATCACCATTTCTTAAAAATTGGGGTTTTAATAGATAGCAGTCCAAACTTAACCTATATTGCACATTTTGTATAATGTAATAACATTGTTACCTTGTTTGCAAATGTAGCCCATCCTCAGATCACATTCCGCATCGTTCCATTTGCCGTCCTTATCTCTGATCCACAAATGTGCACAATCCTCGTTATTTTTATTATCGGGCTGATCATTTTGCCAGTTCCAAAATTCAAACTGTGAAATTAAAATTTCGATGACAAGATTTGACGAAAATATTTTTACAAAGCATTAAATACAACCTTTAAACTTGTTGTATGTATGACATTATGCTGCAACATTATCATTCCATACCAGAGAGCGTGGCCGAGTGGTTAGAGCATAGGTTCGTAATAAAGAAGTTGTGGGTTCGAGCCCCGGGCATGGCGGTTACACGTCTCCTTGTTTCCTAGGGCAAGAAACTTTACTTGCTCCATGGTTCGGAAGTCACGTTAAGCTGTTGGTCCCCTGTGCAAATGTTCCTTCTTGGTATGCATACAGTGTATACCTGGTGACTCATGTTCGCCACTTGTCAAATGGTGGCATTTCATGAGATGGGTCTAAAATGTGTTACATGGTCAAAAAACAATTGTATGATATGATGTTTATATTATTGATCTCTTTCAATTCAAGTAACTTTTCAGCCAAATGTCACTTTTGTTTTGGCATAATGGGCTAATTAATGGTTAATTACTCCATAGACAGCAATGCAAACTGTAATTTTCAAACGCGTTTTTCTCAAAATTGCCTGTTTTTACTAA
>JXSR01S036764.1:26620-42558 GCA_000969725.1 Ophiothrix spiculata | reverse complement strand
TCTTAAAGACTTATTATCAGTTTACGGGGCAAGAACAACTCGCTGAACAAGCTATTACAACAGCACTCAATCCACCAAAGGTAGGTTTGCATGTGATCCCCGGGTGGTCACTTACATTGATGAAAGGTACGGATATGTGCCGCCCTCAAGACTCCCTTTTCAAGCCTCCTCTCCCGTTCCTCAAGATTCTAATTTCAAGATTACTTCAGTTCCGAAGACCCCCATTTTCCATTAAAGTGTCCAAAAAATGTTTTTTTATATAGATTTTAACCTATTTTTTAGCGATTTTCAGCCCTAGTACTCGAATTTTAATGGGAAAAAAGCAGTTCCTGAGACCCTAATTCGGTAAAATATCAGTTCCATAGACCCTATTTTTGGCCAAAAATCAGTTCTGCAAGACCCTATGTTGGATATCCAAGGTGGCATATACCTACCAATTTTTTTTTTTGGATTTTTTGAGTAAGAAAGTCATATTTGCAATGGCTGCCCTAAGTCAAATTTATTTTGAACCTTGTCACAAGAATGTGAAAAATCCCTCAAAATTTGCATCTTATGTCAGTAGTTCTTGAATGCCATTTCAAGAATCATTGACCCATGACTGGAGATTATACAGTGTGTGATCCAAATTTATGAAAAATGGCAGCTATTGCAGATAAAACTTTCTTAATTGCACTCATGACAATTTGGAATTATTGATGCCCATTAAGGAAATACATGATTGTAAACAAGAAAATGTGTGGAAATCAATAAGAAAGGAAACAGTTTCATCAAAATTGGTTAAATTCAGAATAATATTTATACTTTCAAACAAGTTTTACTTTTGTTAACACAAAGTTTAGAATCTTCTTGATTTTTATATGCATTCGGTAGTTAAAAAAGGAAAGGGTTACATGTGCTTGTATTGGAGAGTCCATCTCTCTTTTAAAATAAACAGGGGAATGATAGTTCGGTAAACTTCTCAAGTGTTTGCTGATTACTATGGCCCAAGTAAGCTCTATTCCACCACTAGGAACAGCAAAGGTCCATAATATAATTCTAATCTATATGTTGTGACAGGTCTAAGGATGTCCATAAAGATTTAAAAATGTGTCCAGACAGGTCAATAGGAAAATGTAAACAACTTCCTTTAGTGTCCAGCAATCATATTAAAAGGACAGTTTTGTGGGTAATTTTCCCCTCAAGATTTTTATGGTCAGCCTTGTCCATAAAAGTCCATTGAAAACATAATGTTTCTGGATACATTTGATCTTTATGGACAAAATATACTATTCCTGGACATTTGATGTTCTGTGGCAAGATCTGAATGTTGATCATCCCACAAATTAACCATCACAGCTGAATTCAGCTCCCGGGTTTTGTACGGGTTTCTACGGGATAATTAGCAGTTAATTCCTTGTCCAAGGGAATTTTAAGTACACTCAGTTTTGCAAAACCAAGGTTCTAACTCAGAAATGTCTCCATTGCAAGTGAGGTAGCTTTTTGATAGCAAATATTTCACTTATACCTGAGCTATAGGAAATCACTACATTTTCAGGTAGCTTAGGTCGTTACCATCCCAGCATTGAAGATCGATGTAGGCGCTCATGCTAAGTCTGGGTTGACAGGAGCGTATGAAAATAAAATGCCTTGGTCAAGGACATTACCTTGCAACACATTGTGGATCCAAATTAACCCAAGATGATAAATTATATACTCAGAATTATTCTGAGTTGGGAGCTGAAACTGATAGGCCACGTCATGATGCCTCTGCCCAAGTATTTTATTTTTAATCAAATTATTTCGATTTACAATATTTCTCTTTCATCACACTTCAGACTGAGTTGGTCACTACATGTATAGTTTTTACATATCTGTAAAAAAATTACCTCTTTTTTTTTCACTTTTCAGACTGAGTTAGAGGAGATCTACGATCAGCAAGAGGAGCTGATATCAAATGTAAGCAATCTTAAATATCGCATGAAACTGATGCGACAACAAAATGAACGTATCGAGAGCATGCTGACAACCATCATCAAATCACAAGATTTGGAATGGAACGAAGATGAAAATACGGAAGGAGTGAACGAATAGAGACGAGGGGTTGTACAACATATTGTATTTGTAATCATGTCATACAATTCACAAGTTATAAAATGAGGTACCAAATTTTTATCATAAATACCCCACGATCTTTAATACAAAATCATGCATGGTATTTTAGACCCAAGGATGTTGGTGTTTCTTACAATTTTGTATGCAAATGTACCGGACTTTCATCCGGTAAAAGTTATCATTTGCTAACTTATATTTTTAGGCTTAACTTTTCCCACCTATCAATATACATGTACTAATTCTGATAGAAAACACTGAATTTTACTGAAGTTGGTTAAATTGACCCAATTTGGGCAGATTGGGTACTTTCATGTGATGACAAACCACCAATTGTTATAAAATTGGATCCTTTTAAGAAAATGTTCCCAAAATTGCCCAAATTAGGCAAATTGGGTACTTTCAGGTGATGAAAACCACTTAATAAATTAGAGTGTTTTTTAGAAAATGGTCTTAAATTGTACTCAGTTAAAGCACATTGGGTGCACTCATGTGATACAAAAAACAACTGATCACTATAATACCAAAAAAGTATATGTACCTGGGTGCAAAAAATCACCCAGGTAATACTTTTACTATTATCATTGTTGGATATTGAATGCAGAAAAGTTATATGCCTATAATAGCTTGCAATCTGAGGATTTTCAGGAGCCTTAAGGTGGAGAATCTGTCCCAATGGTGGCAAATCAACATTATATAGAATAATTTGTTTTCTACTTAACGTTTTGTCTTTTTATAATTGTATATAATAAGGAATATAATATTCTATGATATTGTGAATATAATATTTGCCAAAAACATGACATTATCCAGTAAGTAACCGAAGGCAAAATTTAAAACATTTTGTTCTCATTTATTAAGTGGAATTTGAAATTAAGCAATTCTGGAATTTACTTTGCAATGTTGCAACCAGTATCATCCGTCTTCAACATGACCAAGTGACAAATCTCAATCAAATGCTGGTTCCAATATCACAAAATGAGTTCAAATATTTGATATAAGCCTAATTGAAACTCCATAACCCAAGTTGTTTTAAAACACGTCATGCTGTTGATTGCAGTGTAGATCATAGATTTTAGTCGCATTTTGGAGACCAATTGCCTTCAATGAATTTGATATATTTGAAAAAGAAAAATGCAATTTTGCAGAATACCTCATCAGCCAATAGGACATTATCATGAAAGATTTTGCACTTAGACCCAACTTTTGTACTTAGTCATCTCAAAATGTAGCTAACTATGATACTCTATTTACAACATTATGAACTGGTGTTTTTATACATGTTTTGTAAGAGACTAGCAATGATTGATTAGAATTGATTAAGACCAAATCACTGTGTATTAGTTTATTTTGAACATGAATCTTTCATGGCTTTGGTATTATTTTGACTAATTTTGTTGTTGACCAAACCTTGAACATAAGTTTATGCCAAGCGGTAAGAGCACAGAATTCATAATACAGAGGTTGTGGGTTCGAGCCCCGGTGGTGGCACTGTCGGTCGGACCATGTCTCCTTGTTTCTTTGGGTAAGAAACTTTACTTTAATTGCTCCGTGGTTCGAAGTCATGTAAAGCCGTTGGTCCCCTGTGTGAATGCTCCTTTGGGGCGCTGCATACAGTGTATACCTGGTGAGTCTTGTTATAATAAGGAAGATTCAGCAAGATTGGGTACATTGTTATTATTCAAAAAAGGCTCCGACTAGGCCAGCTACCTAGCTAGTCAGTCTTGGAATGAACAAGTATGGCCTAAATCCCTTAACCCTAACTCTGACACACCAAAGTGCATAGAGTCCTAGATCACACAGAAAAACGGCAAGCTATTTAGTCCTAGACCATACAGCTAAAGACACAAGGTTTGTGTGTGAGTCATGCATGAACTTGAACTTGAACCTGCAAAGACTGTGCTTGTAATCCTACACCATGCAGCTCAGTATACAATGCTGTAGCCTTAGAAATTTGATTGTATTGTCATTGTATGGTCCAGGTTGGTTAGGGTTAATTAATGTGCCTGTTGACTTGGATACAGGAGAAGCAATAGACACATTAAAGTTTTAACTCAGGAAAGCTTTATGTCAGCTATAATTGGCTTAAAAATTCTTAAGAATATGTTTTGTCACACATACCCCTTTAGAGCTAGCAAGGTTTTTTTTCAACTTGAGCATATGTGTATAGAGGAATATTTTAGCGGGGTTAATTTTTCACAGTTTGGACTGAGCCATATATTTGTAGGTGTAATATTTTCACGGTTTCAAGCATCTGTCCATTGGTGTCTATGTATAAATACTATTTTAGCGGGGTTTTATTTTCACGGTTGAGAAGTCAACAGCGAAAAAAGCGAAAATAAAACCCCAGCGAAAATTTCCCTCTATACTGTTATGTGTTTGTATCTTATAGATTCCAATAGATGTTATAAAATTTGCATGATGAAAGAAGCTATTTACAGTGTTAAAGTGGCGTCCCATTGGATTAAAAATTCAATTGGGATTGACAAAAAAAAAACTTGTTCTAGGGTGAAACCATATTAAACATGTGTACTCTTCAAAACAGACATAACTTCAGGGAGTTTTGTTTATATTTGATTAATGCTTTCATCAATTGTATGTAAATTAATGTATTTATGTTATTAATTGTAGAATACAATCCACTTTGTTATCAATTATGACCAAAAATGTTGATTTTTACAAAGTCACAAAGTTGCTTTCATGATCCAAAGTTTTTTATTTTATATATGTTATATAGTATCATATTATATATTAATCAATAAGTTCAGTATATGAACTTAGGAATGCCTCACTGACCACTGAAGTCCATGCATTATCTAGGCAAAAGGAAGTTCTGATCAATATCGAATTTTGATATTTAAATAGCAATTTTATCCATCAATGTAGGGAAGTGTAGACTTGGGCCAGCTTGTATTGCTTTATTCATATATTTGTAAATGCTCACATTCAGAGAGTAGAATAAAAGGCTAGATACACTTCGTCATTTTTGTTCTTAATTGTAGGCATTTTCATTCAGATTTTCTCTTGTGGTGACAAATTTTCAGAATGGTATAAATTATTATGCTGAATGAACATTTTCCATGGCATGGTGTAATAGTTTCACAATTGTGTAAAACAACCATCATCTCAAGATTAGATTAGCTTTACCATGATCTAGCTCGTATAAATCAATATTAACCCTTACTCTTGCACGCTTAAATACAGTCTTAAGTTGGAATACGTCATGAAAAAAAATTTAGTTCCCCCGGTTCCGCCTGGGATTCGAACCCCTGACCCCCACTATCCCAATCCAATGTCCAGCAATGCCTAGCCACCGAGCATGGCCTGCCTGGGCAGCAATTTCCTGACCATTTATATCCGACGTCTGTGACGTATTCGGACTTACGCGAATTCTTCATTTCTTACTGTAGTACTTTGTAGTGCGTAGGAGGGTAAGGGTTAATCATTATAAAACTGCTATCCATAAGTAAGCACTTGAAAATGTGCAATGGGGTGAAAAATAGGTCTGTTTTTTATACATTCTGCATAATGTGAAAATTTACAATGAAAATGCTAATTCAGAATTATTAGTTTACTTCACTATTTTCAAAAATTTACACTAATGATACAAATTTTGAGTGAAAATGACTACAAAAATGACAAAGTGTCAGTAGCCCTTATATTTAAGATAAATCTCATTTACTGCACTTGCTAATTTACTAGGGACGACAACTGTTTCATCCTCCAAATGAATGTCTTCAGGAAACCTCTTGACAGAGGACGAGTTTACTTTTGATTTAGAGCTAATTATACGGAGTGCAATAATAAATTCCCTGGCTATTATAATTACTGCTTTCTGTTTATTTGGGTCAATATATCTTTTTTCTGTGGGTGAGCAATCCTTGAAACAAAGAATTTCAACTGGATATTTAAACTTCGCTGGCGAGGATCCGTTTTATCAGTTTGAAACCAGAGGTGGTTTTCAGGATATCCCACAATGCATTATTCTGAGGGGGTGGTTGCCACCTCATTAACGAATTACTTCAAATGCAAACGAATATGACCTAAAGGATTTTATGTAATTGTAAGTTAATCCTTTGCACTCATTTCATCAAAACAAAATATAGGTACCACCTTCAGTGGAGTCAGGGGTCCTGTCAGAGATGAAAGGAGGTTGTTGCCACCTTGAAAAAGTTTAAGTCACCATTTTGAAAAACATCTTCATAATATGGATCTAAAACTTACATAACATCGTAGAAACACCATTTCCCTTCTTTAAAAGTAGTAAAACTGGCTAATATTCTGATATTTAGAACTTTTAGAGCAATATATTGAGTATGTTTCTATATTCAGAAGAACTTATGACGCCATAATTATGCAATCCCCTGGCCAATTTTCATGATTTGGGAATAGAAGACCCTACCACATGCTATGGTGAAAAGCAAAATTTTCGATTGCAAGTTCGGGGTGGGGTGGTAACAACCCCTCTTGATATCAAAAGTTACAAACAATACCTTGGTAAGACAAGGGTTAAATTTTAGCTGTAATATATTTTAATAATAAACTGAAAAGTGACAAAAATCTTGTTGCCCAACTCAAGCAACAAAGGGTTTTAAATAACGAGACAGCAAATGACAATATTGCAAAGCTACAGGTGACATGTATCTGTTTGTGGTGCAGTTGCGGTACGTTTTGCACTGTAAGGCTACTGGTAGTGGTATAATTTAAAGCACACGATTGAATGGAGCTGAATGGTATCAGGTTGAAGCTGAGATTCAATTTTGTCCACCTGTTTTCAATGCAGTTCATCATCTTCTCTGATTGAAAAGTTTCTGCACGACCAATATAGTTCAAGACGGATGAATCGCTAAAGGGACCAATTCAAGTAAACGCATGTGTTTCCGGATTGCCACTCCTCTTGAAAAGGGGCGGTCAAAAATTGAATCTTAACTTCAACTTGATACCATTCAATCATGTGCTTTAAATTATGCAACAGCCAAATGTACCACAACCGCACCGTAAACGGTTAAAAGTATGTTACCTGTAGAGTCAACATTTTTAAAACCCTATATATATATATACAAGGTATACAAAGAATAATGCTTCTTGATGGTTTTATTGTATATGCATGATTGTAATGTGTTAACACATATATTTTTTGTTCTCTTAAATTTTTACTTAATTTGTACATAAGACTAATACTGACAAGATCGTGACCAATTAACATTTTGATAGAGATCATGATTTTATGAAAGTTTCATATTTTTTATAATTGATGTGTACTTAAAAGACCAAATATATTATATGATATGTAATATATAACTACTTGTAAATCACATAGAAACATTATAAATATATTATTCCTTATACACTGCATAGAATATGAGAAGGTTGAAAACTGCATCATGTGATATATAGGGTAGAGTCTGGTAACTTTGCTCATTTAAAAAAAAACATGTCGAAATATTATTTTCTTCAAAGAATATATGATTAGACAATAATATATTTTTGATGATTCAGATCTGATAGGATGGACTGAATCGGACCAATATTGTGGCTGTCCAGCCCGTATGAGCTGTAAATGCCAGAAACTTCATTTTGCGCTACAGGTGAAAATACATGTCAAGGTCGTAATTTGCCAAAATTGATGTTTTGACAGATTCACAATCATTGTGCTACAAAATACCAGCAAAGTTTCATTAGAAAATGATAGGAAATGTGAAATAAATCAGTAGATATTTCAGACAATCGACAGAAAATATACGGCTTACTGATCTTTGAACACGTTTATATCAGTTATACCATGGAAATAGTAGATACTATTTCCATGGTTTCCATGGTTATACGTTTTACTCTGTGACAACCTTTGACGGACCATAACTTGACTTCTGTAAATCGTGTGAAGTTCATTGAGGTGTCATTTTCATCTTTAAAGCGTGTTCTTTAAAACTAATTTAAAAAGTGAAAATGACAAGAGGTGACATTTATGGCTGGTTTGGGATGGACGGTCACAATTTTAAGGTTATCAGATGTGAATGGGAATTACAAACAAATCTATATTTTGCCGATCTCACAAACTACTAGAGATGCCGGAAGCATGCCATGAGAATTTTATTCTGAGTTAAAACCTTGCGGCTTGTATACGATGTCTTCATTTATGGTCTTAAAGACCGGAGACCGACCAGGCATCGCAAGAGCTTGCAAGCATTCACCAGTGTCATACCGGCGTTACGGCTTCCTTCGGCTTACCAGACACCGGTTCTGTTGTAAAATTTGATCGCCTTGATCAAGTTCAACAAGTAAGGTGTCATTTTAAAACTTAAAAAATGCTGCAACAGATGAAATGAAAAAATCAAAATTGATATAATCGTCAAAGTCCCCCCTTTCGGTGTGAGTCATCACATATGTGAAATGATGAAGGGGATTGAGCCGGATGTTAGACACTGATTTTGAATTATAACTTTACAGGACCATAAAGGTAGAAAATTGTTTGGTTTGTCCTTGTTTTCAAACTTCATAGAATCGTCATAATATCTCTTGAACAGATGGCTGGGTCAAAATGTTTGATTGAATTGATCATACAAATGAACACTTTGGATTATATTGAAGTACATGTAAAACAAGTATACTTATTAAAACAGCCGCTTTAATTACTTGAGGCCAACAGTTACACTTAATTCATACACTCTGCGTTAAGTACGCGTTGAAATTGTAAATCTAATTGGACAGTTGGTAACTTTTATGCATTCATTAATCTTGTCTAGTTGCACGCTGCGTATCGCGTAGTGCGTTGTACAATTCCATGTACGCGTACGTGTAACATGCTCGCGCTTGTATGGCAAGTTTCATTTTAAAAGATATTACAATGATTGACATGGGACGATGGATGGTTGTATTTTCTATGCTTTATTGAATAGCAAACACAATTTAAAATAAAGACTCCCAAAAAAGTATCGCCTCGCCTCGCCTCGACAAAATGGCTCGAGCGCCAATACGGTTCTCGCAAACGTAATTTGAAGATACTGTGAACAAGCGCTGGAATTTCAGCTTTCATTTAACACCCTATTTCTGATAATTGACTGAGAAACACCCAAGTTATGAACATTTAAAACCCTCGAGGTCAATTTTTAAAAGTTGCTAATTTCATTTTTTTTTCACTGTACAAACCAGTAACGCAGACCTAAGGATCAAGATGAGGTGAGTTTGGTCAATGAAGCTCGCGGTGTGTTTTTTTTCAAACCATATGTCATTGGATTCCAACCATCATCCATCAAGATATTGTTTTTGTTTTCATCTTATTAATGATGAGAAACAATATAAAACTTCAGATTCAACTGGTAGGCATTACTAGCCTTAAAAAAAACATCGCGTACCGTTTTTCGTCCTCTGTGTGGTCTGGTACCTGCGCCATGTCTTTAATGCCAGTAATGACTACAAATTGAATGTCGTTTCTCTCGTTTTATGTCGTTTTTTCATTATTTATAACAATGAATTAATGACAAATTTATGAAAAAATCCATATCTTGATCATTGTTGATCAGTCCGGGCAACGAACCTAATTTGGTTCGCGAACCTGATTAGGTTCGGTCGAACCAGATCTGGATCGGAATTTGGTGTTTTTGCGGGTTTTTGTTCCCGGGTGAGTTCATTTGAGGTTTGGATAAACTTTTCTTGCCGTTTTCTTAACCTTTGAGATATTGCCTAAAAATCTGGTGTGAGTTTTTAAATATCTGCCGTGAAGTTATGGGTTAATGAAGACAATAGAATTAATTAGATTACGCAATCAATTAAATATTCAAATTATTTTAAAACTTTTTCAACCAAAAATATAACATTGTTCACTAAGGACAATTATATGTTGATAAAATAGCAAAAAATAGTATCTATATTAGTTAAAATTAGGTTTAAATTTGAATCTAAATGTATAAGTGCAATGCATTGTGGGAATTTTTGTTCCAAATCTGGTTCAACCGAACCTGATTAGGTTCGCGAACCTAATTAGGTTCGTTGCCCGGACTGTTGATGGATACTGCTTAGATACCAATGACCACGTGTTCCAGTGACTAAACTCACCTCATTATCATCCGTACTCTTGCGTAACTGGTTTGTATACAGTACGAAAAATGAAATTAGCCACTTTTAAAAATCGACCTCAAGGGTTTTAAAAGTTCATAACTTCAATATTTCTCAGTCAATTGTCAAAAATAAGGTGTCAAATAAAAGCTGAAATTTCAGCGCTTGTACACAAATTCTTTAAATTACGTTTGCGAGTACCGCATTGGCGCGGGAGCCATTTTTTTGAGGTGAGGCGATACTTTTTTGGGAGTCTTTAGTTATGCCGTTTAATTTCTTTGCAATTTTATTCTTATCATTGTCGTGTATGAATTAGATTAATAACTGCTCTTTACTTGGCGCTCGTGAAATATTATACAAAAATAATGCACCTTGTGCTGAAGTCGAAGTTGTCCAACTCACTCGGCTGCGCCTCGTAAGTGCGGACAACTCCAACTTCAGCACGCGGTGCATTATTGTTGTACAATTTCACTCGCGTCAAGTAATACTCAGTTATTAATCTGTAATTAACTCTTGGGACTTAACTAGATTCTGTAACTGTTACTTTCTGATTTTGATACAAAAATAAATTTATGAAGTGAATTTCTATAGCTGAGTTTGTTTGATTTGAATGATATGTGTTACCTCCTGTTTGTTGTCATGCAAAGCTGGTCTAGTCAAGCAACTGTTATATTTTTCTGTTAGTCAGGACTCAAGACTATAAGACTACAAGACCTAAGTCCAGGCCGCTATATTTTTTTTATCGTAGTCAAGATTTGTATAGGCAAATCATAGTCATATACATAGTTCGTTATGGATTGTAGATTATATTGATATTAATCAGTTAATGTCTATTATGTGTATCACATCAATATAACAGTATTATCGATTTATTCTGTCAAGTTTATTGAGGATTAAAAACCGATTTGTGGCAACTCATCCTTGGTAGTGTAGTAGTTATATCAGACAATCCTCGGTAGTGTAGTAGTTATATCAGGTCGCTGTGAGTCATGTGTCACTGGTTCGAATCCCATTACTGCTTTACATTTTGGGGAAGCGGGTTAGTGTAGCGGTATTTCCCTCGCTTTGCACCACTGAGTGCCGGGTTCGATTCCTGGTCCCGGCGCTGTATGTGCATTTAGTTTTCAGTCCATACTCGCTTCCGCAGGTTTTTCTCCGGGTACTCCGGTCTTCCTCCTGCACTTAAAACTGACACTAGATTTGTTCAACATAGTCTGCCCCACCCAGGTTATGGGAAGCTGCAAAAAGGGTAAATATTACAATCTAAGTACCGATAGGATGATGTGCTCTTGAAAAGGAAGCCAAACGCCTAAATGAAGTGGAGTGATTGTGACGATCTACCTGCAGCGAAAACATGAGCGGTTTGATCTTGATGGAAAATTTTTGTAATTTTGCCTGAAAATGTGAATTTCCCAATACTTTTGTACAGTGAAGATCCAGGTACTTCTGCCTGAATAATAGAATTTTTTCTGTTATTTTAAGGGTTAAAAATATCAAAGTCTGAAAACTCAATACACTGCTATGTATGAGGCCAATAGCAAATGTTGACTACGGAAAAAAAACATAGCGTCCAGGCCTATAGTCTGGCCTTGGGTTTGGTCTTTCGGTGGTTATATGTATATAGCCTCCAGCACTCAACTAGAATATTATTTAGATTCTCTTTTGGAATACTTTCACAGCACAATATTAGCTGGTGATGGATGTTGCACATTTGAAAGTGCTCTTGAGGTTCATAAATTCCATTAATAACCTGTGTGATGGCGCGATCCAATCTAATAACATCATTTCTTTTTTACGCAAACAACTGCGCGGTCATTATCAGGTATTAATAATCTGCGTAATTGCCGATCCAATCTAATACGATTATTTCTACTTTTACGCAAACAACTGCGCAGTCATTATCAGGTAACAATGACTTCTAATGACCTGTGTATATGTCATTAGCGCTTAATGCGTTTACTCATAAAACGCCAATCAAGCGAGCATATGCACCACACACACGCACGTTTATCATATTACGCAATGATCGTCATGCCTGGACTGATCAAAGAAATTTTATAGGGATAAGTAGACCTTTAAGTAACAAATAAGTTTTAAACAAATTCTTTATAAAATCACGCTTAAAAGGCATTCAAAATGTCGAAAGATGGTTATTAATGACAATAACTTTGCACCATCTTTTAATTCGGTCATTGTTTAAAATCGGTACATTTCTTCGGGAGCTACGCTCCCTCAGGAAAGTACCACAGCCCAAACAGGGGTGTGAGAGGGCCAGTTGACAAAAACGAGGAAAAGCGTCGTAAAGTCAGGAAAAAGGTCAAAAACAGGCTGAAAATGAATAAAAAAGCTGAAATTTTAACACAAGAAAATTTTCAAAAACGAGGAAATCAGCTGAAAAGAGGAACTCTCACACCCCTGCCCAAAACAAACACCTCCGATTTTAAACAATGACCTCAAAAAGAAGGTGCGCAGTTTTATTGTCCAAGTAGTGCAGAAGTGTAAATCTTCAAATTTAGTTTCTACCAAGTACGTAAGAATCTCCACTTTTAAGACAAAAGTTTTACATAATTCTGTTATGTATGTTTTTATTACATTATTGTCATACAGACAAAAATAAATACAATGATTTCTTAAAAAACAACATAATTGAATTTACAATAAGTTTATATGACTTTGTTTCTTGTAATACCACATTCCATGGCTCAACAACTGAAAACTAGACACCTGTTCCACACACAAAAAACCTTAGTATGTTCACCCTAGATATAGAAAATGTCTCATTTAAACCACTAATCTTCCACACTAACCATTTCAAAAATTTACCCCGCTATTTCCCACATTAATGTGCAATGCATGCAGTTTATCATTAAAGCAATACTATAAAGTGTTAAAAATGAAGCGCCCCCTGTCACCCATGACTTTTTACTTTTTTAGCTTATTGGGTTTGTTTTGGTTAGATATTAATACCCTCCAAATGATTTGGCTCAAATATGCCTATTTTTTCTGTTATGGCCATTTGTTGAATTAAATCCGGGATCCCGAAATTAATTCCACATGTATTAGTATAGGAAAGCATGCATGTCCTTTTTATTCATTTTTCGATGGCAAAACGATTTTTTGACATAGTACACTTGAAAACACTTTTGGACAGCCACATTTCTTCATTTGAAGCTGTTTTTACTATGAATTATTTTTGATCAAAATCTTTTAGTATTGCTTTAACATAACTCACAAATCGAGGGTTGAAAGCACACAGTAAATGCCGTATCTGCATTTCAACAATCCAGTGAACACAAGATTTCAAGACATATGTATCTTTCCAGATGAACTATCTTACAGTGTAATACAGTGTAATAGATTATTCATCTTTAACTCTCGTCTTCCTAAAGGGGGAGGGGTTAGTTACCACTCTCTCTTAACGGGTGATCGCCGATTGCACCAAAACGCAAAACAAAGCGACCCTGAACATTTAAATGATTGTTTTTATATCCTTTATATCAATGTCTGGGTTTTTTTTGGCACCTCGAAAAATTTCAAATCGCCACTTTGAAAAATATCTACATGGTGAAACTTACAGGATATGTTAGAATTGTTATTTCCTTCATTTATTAGCAAAAAAACGACGAAAATCCGACATTTAAAACAATTTGTTGAAAAAGTGGCAATTTTTCCCAAAAATTGAAATTTTCGGTCCGGTGATATTATGTGACGTCATAATTACGCAACACCTCAACCAATTTTCATGATCTTGGTATCAATTGAAAGAGGAGCCCGTACCCTATATCACCAAATAATATAACTTTGGGCGTGTAAATTTCAAAATCAGGAGGGAGTGCCCCCCCAGGAAGGCGCGTTACAAAAAATGGCTCAGGATGATGAGGGTTAAAGTGCATCTTGCATGCAACCCATTGTTCTAGGATTGATGCCTTGGAAATTTGGCCTTAGTGGCTCACCCCATGAAATTCAGTTAAATTAACAATGTTAACAGTGTGTGCAACAAATATGAAACATTAAATCGAAGTGCACATTTTGAAAATGTTACCCGTCATATCGAAAGGTACCTTACGGTCGGCATAGTAAATTACGAGATACGGGCCATTGAAGCTGAGCATGCATGGTCAAAAATCGCGTCCAAGGTTGAATTTCTAATTTCATCAGAAACGTTATCTTTGAAGTGTACTCTCAGGGATGTAACTTTTCAGGAAATTTCCTGTATTCAAGAAATGTACTCAAAATATTTATATTTTCAGGAAATTAAACCAAGTACAAAAGAATAGGAAACTGCTCTGTTGAATGGCATTTTTACGCATTTCAGAAATTTGATTGTTCATGTGTTACATCTCTGTATTCTATCATATCAGGTTCATTGCAACATCTAAAACATACGACAAATGTTTAAAAAACCGAGATAAAAATCCTTTGTCCATTCAAGTTTTACCAGTACAGAAACTTTAAACTCGATTTCCTCAGAACTATAGTTTTCTGAATCAGCCCTATGCCTTGTACCAATTTGGATGTAACTTTGCAACCGAACATCCAATAACCAAAAGCAAGATATCATTTTAATGCTTAAAATATAATCTTTCATATGAGATCAAAAAATAAATTTTCACTTTGGGATCCTTAAGGTACCTTTCCATATGACAGGGCACAATTATGCTTAAAAGTTTCAATGGCACATTTTGTATGAATCATAAGCTAAAGACCAGGCTAGGGTGATCATGCTAAGACTTGGTTCAGATTTCTTCCTATAGAATATCTTCCTATAGAATATTCTATGCCAGTTTTATGTGATATGTATTCAACAAAATTTCATGCACATCTATGTAATAACAACCATTTCATGATAACAGAATATTCGATGCAGTTGCGAATGATTAAATATTCCCTACGATATCATCAAATCTATGTTTTAATCACAAGGTGCATTAGTGTCTAAGGGGAAATAATAATCTAAACATAGTTGTTGTGTTGAATATTCAGAGCCAAAAACTCTGTACGAACCTATAAAGTTAATTAGTTGTGCTGGATTTACGTTGTAAAGTTGAAAACATAATGTGCCTGGGGTACTCTTTCCAAAACACTTAATAATTTAAAAGGCTTTAAAAGCTAGTTGAAATTCACAATCCTTGGGGTAATTCACGACACAAAAATGATTAAGAAATGATAAAAACATTTTTACATGATGACACTTCGTACCTCCTGAAGTTTCATGCCAAACTCTTATTGACAATATTGGTGGGCTATAAAAAGGTGATGTTTCAATATCCTGAGCATTTTGGCACCTTTTTCATCAAAATCGGCCAAAAAACGAGGCAGTGCCTGCCAAAAACTGATTCAGACAATATACCCTATTCTAGTGATTTAGGTGTTGTTTTGTATGTTTTTGAGGTCAAAGAATCCATTTTTAAAAAGTTTCGTAAAAGCATATTCTGAAAATCTGGGCACATAACTCTTTTTCGTTTGACCATGGCATCATTTTTTGTAATTTCAAAACATCTTCCATTGAAATGTACAGGGTACAAAAGTGCACTGACCCCTGTACATTTCAATGACACCATTCCAAATAATTTTGAAATGGCTGCCACGGTTATGAGTTATGTGCTCAGATTTTAGAATATGTGATGCGGTATATCAAAACCAGGCGGAATTGGGCAAGGTTCTAAATGGAGAAAGAGGCCAAAATGAGGTGAAGGGTGATTTTTGTCCAAACTGAGTTTTTTACAAATTTGTGTGTCTAGCTATGGTACAAACATGTTGTGAAAATTTGAAAGTAAAATTCCATTGGTAAAAAAAAA
>JXSR01S036764.1:0-10683 GCA_000969725.1 Ophiothrix spiculata | reverse complement strand
AAAAATCCATCCAATTTTATCATTATTATGTTCAAAATCTGACATTTTGTTTTCTATCCGATATCCCTGTCCGATTTTTTTGGAAATCGGTCAGCTCAGAACATAATAATGGCCAACATTGGTTTAACATCATATCATTTGCTTGGTCTTCAGGTGGATGATTAACTGATGTTAGTCCATCATTTATGTTTTAAAAATGAGCTGAGCTTTAACCATATTTCTTTTCTTGTAAAATTCACTCAAGTTTAAGATCAATTTCATCCAGATCAATTTGTACTCCAGTTTTCTGGTTCACTTTTATGGTATTGTATTTTTTGTATATGTGTTCTCCTGTCATGGGTACAACTCCTTCAGTAAGAGTGAGATATCCATAATTAAGTTTGAAATTTGTTTGGTGATTTGATGAATACAACAGCAGCCTGAAATTCAGCTATTAGAATGCCAGCATTGTTCCAACATAGACCATGGGAAAACATTGGCCCGTTGGATGACATGACATGAGCCAACATTATTTGCCAATGTTTGTCCAAGGTTTCAGGTTATATTGGGCCAATAAAGTTTTCCCTGTACATGAAAGTTTTTTGAGTACGTAACTATATAGCATAATAACGCTATAGACCTTTTCAAAACACAACATTTCTGAGAATTTCCGAAGCTGTTTTTACACTTTCCGGCATTTGCTGACAGAAAAAGTGACTTTTCAACACAATAACCAGAATGTTAAGTTTGCGTTCTCGTTAACTGGTTGTGTACGAATTCGAACTTGTAATTAACATTAGCACTAAAGAGTCACTTTTAGTGTGATCGCCTTGATGTGACTTGAAATCTTAACCTTAATCAGCCGATTTCAAATGGAAATTTCACTCTTTGTGTCAGCGAGCTTATGGTACCATCAGCCAAAAGTTGTGTTCAGAATTAGTGTATCTAATAATGTATGGTTCTGGTTCTATTTTACACTTTTATTGCACTGAAATGCAAGGTAATTTTTGGAAAATTTTGTTGACAAAATCGTGCATACTAATGAGCTTGTACGTGATTGGTTGAAAAAAATGGCCACGTGATCAATGTTCCAGAGATTTCCGAATGGATTTTGAAAAGGTGTATTGCAAGATTTTAAGCTTCCTGTTTAAAAAGCCACTGAATGCCAATCAAGGGTTTTGACAATAACAGACGAGTGAAATGATTATGGTGCATACATGCATGTGTTATGCATATTATGGTTTGAAAACCAAAGAAATATAAAAGGAAAACTCACTGTCATTTTGTTGTCGCTCACAGAGCATACTATTGTACCACAGGATTTGTTCAGAAATTGGCCAAATAGCTAGGCAGAGTGCATAAATCTTCATCATAGACAATTTCAAAATCCATTCGGAAATCTTCGGAACGTCAATCACATGGCCATTTTATCAACCAATCCTGTACGAGCTCATTAGCATGTACTTTTTTGTAAACAAAATTTTCTCTCACATTTGCAGTGCAATAAAAGTGAATAATAATTATGTTCAGACCCATACATGGTTAGAGGAACTAATGTTGAACAACTTTTGGCTGGGGGTACCATATGCTCTCTGACAGAAAGAGTTAAATTTCCATTTGAAATTGTTTGATTATTTAAGCTTACAATTACCATGCAGTCAACTCGGAACGCATCACACTAAAAGTGACTCGTTAGTGCTAACCCTAATTACAAGTTCGAATTTGTATGCCACAAGTTAACGAGAACGTGAACTTTACATTCTGGTTATTGTTGGTTATTGTGTTGGAGAGTCACTTTTTCTGTCGGCAATTGCCGGAAAATGTAAAATCAGCTTTGGAAATTCTTGTTGTGTTATGAAAAGGTCTATTGCATAGACAGCATGAACATTTTGTGCAAATCGTATTTGCGTTTCCAGCAACTTCCTTTGCCACTTGCTCTACGCTAGGTACAGCATTTTTTCGTCTAATCCATTTCAAAAGTGTCTCAAACTTATGACATGTTCAGCCGCAAAATGCCAAATGACTCGCCCTCCATGAGCAACAATCAAAGATGGCCACCATGCCACAGGGTGGGTTTACACGGTGGACAAATCAAAATGGCAGCCAACACCTATTCCCCTTTTTTATTTCCTTGGTGCAAACTCTCTATACTTACAGTTGAATACCACTTATGAAAGTTCCAAAGAGCCCTAGCATGCCCAGGAACTCCACTCTGGTATAATGCCTGACAGCAAACTCCTCAGCAACATTAGACACACCATAGAAACTAGCTCCGATGATACACAGAAAATCGCCCAACACCTTGTTTTTAGCCTCTGTGATGTATATGACAAAAGAAAAAATAAATAAATGGTAGTAAACGGAAATATTCTAAAATTTCGCTACAATGCACATATTTCCACGTTTTGTTATGTGTTGTCCTTTTACAACTTTGGAAGAAAATTTACCAAATCATATACTGCCTCTTATTTAAAATGAATGCAGCTTTGATTTTATCATCTCCCAAGCAAATTTTAGACCTATTGGTGTTATTTGAATATCGGAATGCAAGAGTGACCCAAGTCTACTGGAGTAGTTTTAAAGAAAACAAAATTCACAGTATATGTATGATGTTTAAGTTATGACAATTTGGCTCGCAGGGTATGTTAATAAATCCAATTGCCATATTAAACATGCTTTTTCTATATATAGTATTTGTGTTTGCAATGCTTTGCAGGGGATCATTTTAGACAGTGGACTTCGGTCAGTCTTGCATTCATATGTGATTTATGAATTCAATTTTATGTAAAAAGGGGGTGAGATCCATCTGGATCTAATATTTTGTGTAGTAATATCTGTGCTTATAATACTCTGCTTGTCTGAGCCAAATTTCATTGAAAAAATCAGTCTGAAAAACAGTATTTTCACGTGTTTGCTTCATAATTTTTCCTTAAATAGGTTTTTTGACCACCTTTTACAAATGAGACTACCGATTTTCAATTTGTGCATGGTTTCCAGGCAATATAGACAGAACCTACGCCTAACACCAATTATTCCAGGCAATATAGACAGAACCTACGCCTAACACCAATAATCTTCCAATTTCAAGAGAAATTTTGGCTACTTAAGATACATTCAATAAAACAACATAGTACATGCAAAACTGAGCCAAGTCCATGGATTTTTACAACTTTTGAATACGGTACATAGGATTTTGGGGGCACTTGCGGTGCAGATTCATTTTAGTCCTTCACACACAAGGTAGCTGAAGTTATAAGAAAGTCTCTCCTGTGTTTAACTCATTTTTGAAAAAAGTGGACTTGGGTCAGTCTTTCATTCTGGTATTCAATTGTGATAACACGTTTTAGAGCACTCTGGATATAAAGCAGTTCATGTCATCTGATCATCTGATTGGTTAAAAGAGGCTTGGATTTAGCCCTATAAATAGCCCAGGGAATAGTTTTCACTAGGCTCACTCACTTTGCATCTCAAAACTCAACAATATCCCTCTTTTAGATAAGAAACTGGCCATATAGTCATGATTTGAAGATCACCCTGGAGAAATCATTTTAATCACGCAGGCGCCAATATACTATTTGCCCATTTTGCCATTTTGATGGGTCTAGAATAGCACATGTATAATCTCAATGATGTCTTGTCACCAGTACTGCATAGGCTATATGGTATGTTTGCCATTGGTGCAGGAGATGCGAAAATTGGTGAATAACAGGTTTCTGAAAAGTGCAAGAAAGATGCTCTTTCTAGCCAACGTTCAGTCTCAGTTTGTGATTTGTGCACAAGCTCCTCTTCAATTCTGTCAAATTGGTCCAATTGATGCAGACCACAAAACCCCATAATTTAATCAATTGATTTTCTATTTTTCACTTTCAAATGTCAGTGTTTGAAATCAGCATAGCATAAAATGAGGTAATGCATACATATGTAAAAGAAACAAAAAAATACTTCTGTGGCATTTTTTTAAAGCATTACAAGAAATGACTAGGATAACCAAGCTATAGACTACTTTACAACATACCATCACTATGAGATCTTCCTGCGTCAAAATCTGCCCATATCATAAGCGGCACTCCGACGAGGCACACAACCACTCCCACAATGTGGTTGATACCGTAACGTACTCTTAGCAGCAAAAAAGAGAGACACAGGACCACGGGAATGGTGATACAGTCTAAGAGCTGTCATGAGAAATATTGGGAAGTAATTAAATAATCAGTGATTGCAATAAAGCAATGCTAAAATGGCTATACAATCTAAAAATGAAGTGATCCCTGTCACCCATGATATTAATATCCTCCAAATGATTTGGCTTCATAAAGATGATTACTTTTTTTTTCCTGTTACATTCTGTTATAGCCATGAAAAATTCGTTGAATTAATCTATTCCATGTGTACTGATATAGGAAAGCATGTGTGTACAATGTATCAATGTTTCAGAGGCAATACATTTTTTTTGATGAAAAGACTTGTAAATGCTCTTAAATACGGCGTAATAATAATGGCCAGCGCTTTGTATCCACTGGAAAAGGCGCAAAATAAATGCCGGAATTATTATTATTATTAAAAAGTCATATTCCTTCATTTTAGGCTATTTTTACTCAAATTCATTTTTGATCAATATCTTATTGCATTGTTTTTATTGATAATAATAATAAGCACATCAAATATCAACACATATTCCATATAAGGGCAGATCTATCTATAATTAATTATGACATGAAAAATGTTATTCTTCAATTTGGACAAAATTCAGTTCAACGCAACAATCATTGTCTTCTTTGTATCTGCATTTGTTAATGTCAGTAGGAATCAATGTTGTTAATTCAAAGGTAAATTAAAAACTATGGTAAATTACCGGTAAATTAAGTTAAATAATAAAGTAAAATAAGTAAAATTAATTGAAAAAACCCCAATTTTTTTAAATGTTATATTTTACCTACTTATCCCTTTTAGGTCGGTAATTTACTATACATAACCAATTTACACCATTGGTAGAAAGCCTTGTGAGGCTATCGGTACATTTGATTTTTTTTTTCATTTGTGTTCAAATACCTATACATTTGACACCTTCGAAAGGATAAGGGGCAGTGCTAAATTTATGTTTCTCGGACTTCATATAAATCTAGGTGATAGATCAATAACACCACCGAAAGAATACACAACAGCGGCCTACCTGTATACTGACAAGCGTGGTGTAATGATAGGCCTTGACAACCATGTAGTTAGCTTCCACATCAATAGCAGCAACTATGATGTACTTCCACCATCTGTTCATGAACACGTGGTAGAAATTCTTGTCTCCATCTCGACACATTAACCACGGGCAGTACACCAGCATCAGTAGTATGTAGTTGAAGAAACTCTGTGTGGTAGGCGCGTTGACATTTTGACGATCGGCAAGCAGCTGACTGGTGACGGCAGTGCCGCATATTAGCAGTGACAGGATCTGACCACCACAGAAAACCTTCAGAAATTTCCTTTAAAATGTGAAAAAATAGCAACATGGACTTGTTAAAGGTGTGTATTCTGATCACTTTTTCTACCCACACTTTCCAAAATCATATTGGGAGATTTTGATACTAGTACCACTAGGAAGCATATTCATATAACCCTTGCAAATTTTTTCACCCATATTATGTTTTGTCAAAAAGTTATCTATAGTCAAAATAATGGTGAACTAATGTAAGATTATGTTAACGGCCTACGAAATAGGATGATAACCCTATAATACAAGTCTTTGTTGAGCATCCCATTTGGGTGTTTTCACAGTAAATCTAGCCAAAATGTAACATAAGGTCAAAAACTTCAAACTGATTTTACAGTTTTTTGAGAACTTCTTTTTGATTGCTTTTGTGTTCAGTATTACTAGTTTATATAATTAGTAAAGAGATAAATCAAGAACTTTCAGATTTCTACCTCAATGTTTTGAAAATCATCCTACAGTGGGTCTATGGGGAAAATGTTAACGGTTGTAACATTTGACACATGGTTAATTACGACCGTTATGAATTGAGGGCTATATCTGAAAAAGTATGCAGTGTATCTAACTGGAAGTGCACCTGATATAAACACACTTCCATGTAGTACATAGATGAAATGAGAACAATGCCTAGTGTATAATTAACAAAATATTTACATTTGAAGTTAACAAAAATGTTTGACACACAATGTTACGACCGTAATATCTCAAATTTAACTGAGCTCTGATTTTTTATAGAAACATGAACAGTCAGTGATGTTTTTAATTTTGGATGGGCATATGTTATCCCAACAGTTATGTTTGTTATCCGCTTCCAGTTTTACAAACAACCTTTTCAAAAAATCAGTTAATATCATTCATAACACTATTTTTAGAATCAGTATTTCAAATGTTACAATTTTTTTCCCAAGAAAATGTAAAATTTGAGCACGAAAATTCTTATAAAATAAAAAGTAGGTCAGTTACCTGAAAAAATTGTTCATTTTTTATCTCTCCTGACGGTCCTATACCCACAACATATATAAAAGTTATATAGATCAGTATTCCACATTCTTCAAAATTTGACAATACATTTTTGGCACCCTGGTGGCTAGATTTACTGTGAAAACACCCATTTCAGAAAACAGGGCCCAAAAAGAAGGCAATATCAATTAAAAACCACTTTGAAAGTGGTGCCTGATGCAAAAGTGGTGCCCATTATTGAACATGTTCTTGTCCCTCCTCCTAGACTTGACACAAGTTGCATTGATTATTTCCTAGGTCCTTTTAAAATAAATGTTGTATAATTTTCTGTGGGTTATTCTCAGACACAATTTTGCCTGTGGCATCAATTTTGCTCAAGATGTATTAAACTTCACATTTGCTATCTACCTTTCATTCCAATATGAAAAAAGTTTCATGTCAAAATTCTCACCAGATTGGACTACCTAGTTTTTAAAAAGATCTTTTAGTCACAAATAATCAGTGAAATACATGTTATATCTTATTTGTCGCTTAAAATATTTATAAAATTTGTAATTATTGTATGTAATTTCTATTCGATTAAAATACATGTACTCTACATTACACTAATCTAATCTTTCCCTCATCAAAGATTAGCACAAATTTGCCTAAACTGGTTGAACATGGGCCATGGCCTAGATCAAAACGGCAGCCATTGCAGGCCGCGACAAATCCCTTGTCCGATAGCCCGGGGCTAGTGGATTTCATTTTGGGCTAGTAATTTTTCAAACAGCACTGTCCGTTTGGGCTAGCACATTTGACATGCTGCTTATTAGCTTGTACACGAAACACAGTTGTACCATTACACGAATGCCAGACTCGTCTTAAATAAGAAATATGTGGTAGACGAAAACACAAAACACGCGAAAGCTGTCCAGAAAAAAACGCATTTTATCCACAAATAAATAGTCATTTGAGCGTTGATCGAGAAAAAAATGAACCAACGGTGTTTGTTTATGTAATTATGTTATCACTAGATGGCGATACATGTTCATAAATTCATATATAAGGGCAGAGCATGCGCGAACATTATCTAACTACTAACAAGCATGAAGTACACACATGCGCAATTGGGATTTCACTTAACAACAAGATGGTGACGATCACGTCGGAAAAAGTCACCACTTTAAACCTCGAGGGTTTTGTAATTTTTTTGGAAAACACTTTTTCGGGTATTTGAACAGAACATTTAATAAACTGAATGCTTAATTTTTCATTCAAAATATACCTTGAAAATATGTTGATTTAACCCCTCTAGTTCGGACAATTTACCCCGGTAGATCGACCGGTGTATTTCGATCGGGACATTAAAATACTGGGAGTAAGTGACAGCGGGAAATCTTGCATGGTATTGTTTTCCTTTGATCGTCGACCAGTCAACCGATGCAGCCGTTCTCATTTCCTGCCTGCACAGTCTTTAAAATTTCAACTAAATTTTGGGCAATTTTCGGGCTTCGGGCTTGCAAGTTATATTGCACTCATGGCTTTCCGACCGGGATAGTAAAAAAATATAATTGTCGCGGCCTGACAGCAGGGTCAGAAATTGGATGCAAATCCGCAAATCCATTCGCGTAAAGATTCACGAAAGTTTTCAATCACGGAAATCCATTTGATTATCAATACGGTCGGGTACCCGGGAAGCAAACTACCAGAAAAGTCCCAGGCCTAGTACAAGAGCACTTTTCCCACATTTTTTACGATGTGAATTGTTCAAAATGAGACTTCAAAAACATGGTAAAATTAACCATTGAGTCAATGGAGCCCAGTCAATCCAGGCGGTGGCGGACACGATAAATAGCATCCTCTAGATTTAGGGACGAGGGATTTCTAAAACGCAAATTTTGGGTACGATTTACGTGTATTTCTATTGGGTCACGTGACTCACATATTGAAGAAAAAAATTCCAAAGAACATATTTTTACCTTTCCTCAAAAAAATACAAAAGTGTTCTTATAGTAATCAACATAATTATGTCATTCCAAATCCGCTGGGGTTTAAGCGTGAACCCCACTTTTTATATATGTTATCATATTTTTTTACCGATTACGAAAATAATTTTAGTGATCATCCCGGAAGTAGTATTTTTCCACGAATCCCAACGGCTTTCACGCCAGAGGCGGTATAGGACATGACGTCTCCGGGGATCGGCTACGATACCGTATACCGTCTGGCAACCAGTAACAGTTGCCACGACCACCCTCCTCTGAGTCAATCCATATTCATGTAAATCATAGGGACTGGCAAGTCAGTTTAGGCTAGCCATGGCCAGTGTTTCCTAAGTTAAAGGTCCTTGAGCTTGTGCCAAATTCGCCTAATTTGATAGAGCCTGTGTTTGCGCCAAAATCACAAGCTGAATAAAGCAAGAAATTGTCTGTTTCACACATAGGCAGGGATATTCACAAAATTTTCAACTTTATTTGTTTTGTGAAATTTCAATTTTTCTTGAAAGGTATCAAAATTACCTTCAAAATAAGGGGTCAACCACTTCATATGAGCAACAAATGGCAAAGTTATGGATGAAAAACATACACTGAAATTCAACCGAATAATGCCAAAAACTGGGATCCTCTATGGGAAATTTGTACACAGTTTTCCATGTTTTGGCTCATTTTCAAATCTGGCGGGGCTCCTAACAAAAATGCGCTTTTATTTCAAAGCATGTGTTTGGTATCATTTGAAAGGTCTTGTTTTAAAGAAAATGCAGATTTTTTTTTATCCATCGAACACAAACGAGCTTAAAAACTCCGCTGGCACAGTTTTTGAAAATGTTACAGCGCCCTCAACGTGTTCATATATGAAATACTCTAACATAGGTAGGAAATGTGCTGCACCAATTTCCCCAAGCCCTGCACCAATAATGGTGCGCCATAGCAGGAACACTGGCCATGAATGCGTGGCCATTTACAGGCAAATTTGGCCACTAATGACGATGTGTCAGCTCTATGACTATGTTTCTGCATCGAGCTATTTCTGGTATCACATTGTATCATTCATGAGCATGCCATATACACCCCATACGTAACTAGCAATAAGTAGTCATCTAGACCTACTAGTATGTCGACAAAACATTATATGTATTGTAGACATACTGATCTCCATTGAACAATGGTTAATTTTGCCAATTTTTTGAAGTCTCATTTTGAACAACTTGCATCATGAAAAATATGGGAAATGTGCTCTTGCACACTAATATTGAGTTGCTTAAGCCATAGGCCATGGTAGTCAAGGAGTTTACCAAACATAAACTTGTGAAAATTCATGATCATTTTTATGTAAATAAACACCTAAAATTAAAAAATGCATGATCAAAGTACACATTTTGATTTTTTTAATCACCAAACACTCAAGTAGATACTCATTAATATTGTTAACAATAATACATGAGTGATCCAACAAAAAAGGGATGGCAAATAGCAAAAACGTCGGTGGCTAATTTTAGCCACCGAGAACACATGCGTTGTATTGGGAGAAATGTCAAACCGTAATGGCTGCCGTGGTCGTCTATAGTCATCTAAAATTTACAGATAGATCTGTGCATATAACAATTCAACATTTTTACCGTACTAGACTGATTTAATACTTGAAATTGAACATGAACATGATGAATTGAATGATCATAGGCCTAATAAATCAAAATGTAAATAAGCTTTCAAATTTGACAAATTTCATCATGTCACTGCTAAATGCATGAAATGAGAAACTTACAACGTAAAGATAGATGACACCCATTTCTTGACAACATTCTGATTTGCGTCCTGGTGATTTAAATCACCAAGGCCATTTACTGATACAGATGATGGTGCCATTGTAGTTCAAGTTCATAGTCCACGTGCTGCATGCTGCAATGTTTGGAAATATTAAATAAACGCAAAACGCCTGTTCCTGTTTCACAATCCTAACTTCCGCGTACGTTTACTGAGCAATCCATGTTCTTGGCAAAATCAGATCTCGTCATAAGTACTATACATGTGCAAGATCAATACTTTTGTTGATTACGAGATGAGAATGTTACAGGGCTGACATTCGTGTCATGTTCAATTCGACATATTTTAATGGCCAACCAACTCAACCCACTTTGACTCCACGAAATCAGCCATTTTTTTCTTTCAAGTTGATCTTCGGAAGTTATATGTATGGATGGCAAAATATAGATGTATGGATGTATTGATGCTATAGACCGCACAACACTAAATCACTCCACGAATGGTGTAGGGGTAGAAAGTCCC
>JXSR01S036762.1:1876-13136 GCA_000969725.1 Ophiothrix spiculata | reverse complement strand
TTCTATAATGGATTAAGAGGAGGTTTTAAATATAAAATAAATAATTGCCTAATTATTAAGCATTTCCATAAGAAACCTATAATAAACAATTTATACAAAATACAATACAACAGTTTTGTCATCTAAGTAACTGAAAGTTTGAAAATTGGGTTGTTCTTTCTTGTCTGATAGATTGAAATTGTTACTTACAGATTTTCTTTTTTAACTTATGCTGAAGAGTTTTTATGTTTTTCAATTCAAAATCAGGTCAATAACCCAGACAAATACAAATCTGTTACAAAATAGAATAAAGAAGTCAAGAAAGATTTTCAAAGCTTCAACACAACAATTGCAGACAGATTATTAAATTTGCTCCAGATATACTTCCTGAGTACTTCCCATCTAATCTAACAATGTCAAGAATGTTGCCGCTGTCAACAGGTTATCAGATAAGTTTGACATCTCAATCTTGAATGTTCATTGTATCTAAATACATGATGATGGATGTATAGTCAAAATGTCTTTATTTCAAGCAATCTGAACTGTTCAGTCAAGGCTTCTGTATGTTATACTTGAATTTACAAAGAGTTGGATAATGGTTATATATAAAGAAAAACACATGAGTTTGTACAGGTAGACTTAAAAACAAATTTCACAGATATATTTGTATGGAAAAATCTTGACAAAGATATGAAACATAAGATTTCCAATCTGTTTCACTAATTTGTCAAGTTATTTTATTTGATACATACAAGCCAATACTATCTGTCCTTATAGCTTTTCTAAGAGAATCATGATCAATATTAACCTATATTATGTCACACTTATCGGAATGTTGTTCCTTTTCTTTGTCCTTTTTTTATATGCTTCTTTTAAGAGATGACATATATTTCCATAAGACTAATGCATAAATGGCCACAAATTCCAGACTCCTACACAAATATGCAAACACGTATCTTATATTTTCATCGAACAGACCATGCCTCAATACCCAGTAGTACAATTACAAGAACCAAAGCTGATTACCATAACATTTTTTCAACACAAAGTGAATTGCAACAGACACACAATCTAGTGTAAAACAGAAGACAAACTTTGATCACTTAATAGATTTGTTGATATTAATCTACATAAGAGACTGCAAATTTCATTAAAACACCCACACAATGTATACCTAGCAGTAAGATCGTCCTATCAAAGCAGGCCTCAATGTATATCGGGAATACTTCAAATCCTTGCCTGTCTCATTCTTGTGATGGGACTTGAGATATACTTGGTAATGTTCTTCAAGCTGACAAAAAAGTCATTTGATGCAGATAACATTATCAAGTCTGGGATAATTTGAAAGGTCATTAAGACTAGTAAACCGAAATGACATGAAATCATTAAAAGCATGACTGAAACATAAGAAATAGATTTTTTCTCATATTTAAATGTATTATACAAATAAAACATGGTTAAAGGTGAATTAGTACAATTGATCTTCTCTGAAGTACTGGTTATGCAACTATTATCTTGAGACTGCAGGAAAAGGGATAAATAGTCTCATACCCAGCACAGGGGGAAAGATAGATTGCACTATTTCAACCATAAATCCATGAAGTAATAGATCTCACTGTAACTGTGGGAATGAGGTTGTATGGAAAGTAGTAAAAACTACCAATTTTGGTTTGAACGGTCAATGATTGAACATGATTTCTTCATTAATATTTATAAAGTGTAATAATATCATTTATGTAATACTTCCATCATTCTAAGACACCTATGATCAAGGTTACCCATTAATGAATTGCTTAGAACAGGATTCTGTTTTATTATTTCTCTTCCAAATAAATATACTTCACTCGTATGCATCTTTAACTTACCCAGTATAATAATGAATTCAGCAATGCTTAAAATCTGATTAGCAATGCATGATATGCTCTCATAAACAAACAACATGAAAAGTCATAAGATACAGATGACATATCAAGTCATATGAGTGTTATCAAAGAATAACTGAAGACGATAGTCTTGTTTACATTGACTTGCAGTAAACACCAATAATATGAATGCTCTAGATACTCATCACAAATGCTTAATATGTTTATATGCAATATCTAGAGGCTGCACATTTGAAAATCTGATCATATCAAATCCTTTAAAGTTTGATATTTCAAAAATTTTGAAAATCAAGATATAAATCTGTAACTTGATATTGAATAATTATCCAACACTTTGGTAATTATCTAATTCAAACATTAACTAAGCCAATCTGAAGGAATTTTTTCTATATACTTGCACATATTCAGTGTTTGTAGGCTGATTAATTAATGCTGCAAGGACTGAATTATCCAATGTCCACCAGTCAAGCTATCAAATACTTTCATATCTAATCTAAAAATGCTTGACTTAAGGTTGCACATTAAACATCGGTGTTCTATTTTAGAACAAATGATATGCTACGATAGTTACTTATCATGAGATATTTACTGTTATCACAATCCACAGATTACCCACATTCTATGATTATGTATTTATTGATAAAAAAATGATTTTATGTCACAGATGATAAATGGTTTTTATCTTCAAATAAAGAAGGAAGTTCTTGTTACACTAAATAATAACTATTGGCTCAACTGTTTTCATATGTAAAACCTGGTATATGGTAACAGTAAAGGGAATCAACATGTTGGACTACCCATCATTCTTTGATTTGGATCTTACTCAACCATTGTAATAAGTTGTTCTAAGTGATTGCGACAACTCCTCCACAGTCTGCTACCTTACAGAATTGAATAATCTAGACTTCTTTGCATCTAGTCAAGGAAGCAAGGGAGACCACAAGGTGAATACAAACTGATGCATTTTGGCAACAAATTGTTAAAGAACAGGGCCATTATAAATGACACAAATCAGGAAGCAAGTTAAAAAAGAAAGTAAGCAAAAAAAATAGAATTCAAAGAATGATATCAAGGGAACCTAATGATGTTCAAACCAAATGTGGTGATTGGTAAGATTGACAAGCACATACATAAAAAAGCTAAATAATAATTGTTGTTAAAATGACATTTTAGTTTCCTATCGTACAGGAATGACACTGAAAAATGAAGACAAACACCAGCTGATTTCACTAATGTTTAGTGATGGTCGCTTACCCCGTTTTGATCAATAACTCCAAAAAATGATCGCTAAATAAAAAGTATTTTTAACAATTTAGCGATCACTTTTAGAGTTAGCGATCATAATGGAGGTTAGCGATCATCACTAAAAGGTTTAAATCAGCCCCAGAGCTTGTGACATATAGGTGTAGTATATCTGGAATCATTGCTATTTTGTTTTACATTACAAATCAATTCATGGAAATGAACTGTGTATTCCTGTGAATGTTTATGTTAATCTAATAGCCAAGGGAGATGTGTAATGGTGGAAGCGATATTGTTTATGCGCATCTTTTACCAATGGCAAGTTTTTATGAAGCAATGAAGAGAATCAAACAATCGGTCAGTATCAGTAAAGAATCAGATGTGAGTGTTTGTATGCAGATAAGTCATCCTTGACAATAATAACTTCCAATGGAATAACAATATGAGAATGCAAATCATCCTTCTAATAATCTAAGTTGAATATCACCCATAACTATTCTTTTCTAGACACCAAATTCAAATTCAATATACTCATTCCTGGAAATTAACTTACCATATTTGTTTACATAACAGGAATTTCATATTAGTAATGAAAAGTTATTTCTTTGGTGCTTTACTCACTGATATGCTCCTTGCCTTGACAACAATAACATGGCATAGATGATGTTTCAAATTACAGTCTGTGCCAATAAAAACGCAAGATTTCTTATGATTCTTTTTTTCTGAGAGAATTGGGCTACAGGTAACAAACAGAATTATTGAATTTTATTGTACATAATCTTATCTTCAAACAGATTTTTATTTGTGAAATTTGGACTTTTGGTTTGTAAGTTATGACATATTCTATGAAGCCCTTAAAAATTGAACTGGTCCGATTTCATGATCTCAATACCATGATTAATTTAGCACTGATCAACTGTTAGAAAATAATATTATTAAGGGTTTCCTTCCTCAATAATACAAAAAGATACTGTTATTTTAAATTGTTGTTAAATTTTCGCAAAAAATAAAATGGAATAATAATTTTGTTCCCTTCATCTGGAGTTTTTCACCTGTTCTTGTAGATTACTTTCTTTAATTTTTGGTCAAAGCATAGAAATAAAATGCATCATTTTTTTATATTATAAACACACAGGTTGCTGTGTTAAGTGCACACTAAGTTTTTCTGCAGCTACTTTTATTACAACAACAGGCATGGGCAGGACCGTCCCACCACTAGATCTTCTTCTGATCCCTTCAGGCTCAAAATTCATCGTTGCAAAACTGAAGCGCACATGAATTTTTATTTCAATCGTATTGTGCAGCTTTGGAATCAGCTACCCTTTCAAACAAGATCAGCTGGTTCCTTTTCTTTATTTAAATCTGGGGTTGTTGAATTTTTGAATTCTCATTTTTCTCAAAATTTTTGTACTAGTGATGCATGCTCTTGGAGTTCCTATTGTAGGTGTGCACACTGCAGGTTAGTTTAAGTGGTGATTTTTTTTTAATTATGTGGGACGGTCCTAGAGGTGTTTTTGCACCTGTTTGTCTCATTCTTTTTGCTGGTACCTTGCGTATTGATTACTTTATTTTAATTTTGATTTAAATGTGCAATATTTTATATTTTATATGTAACTAGATTTCTATGTGCCAGTGATAAAGTGAAATAAATAAATAAATAAAACAGTAACAACAAGGCTCTATCAGCTCTTATTTTTACAAGAACTTGTCATTTACTCCCTCCTTTACACATTTCCGTACAATCTGTTAAATTAAATAAAATATTAAATCTACTTATGCTACTTCTGTGTCAAAAGGACATCAGATATATGTGCAGTCACTTAAAAAGAGGTTAAATTCCATGTGATTTGAAGCAGAAACTAAGGCTTTGCAAGCATGGCATTGAGCATGAGTAAGTAGAAGATAATTGATTTTATGACAACATATATTTGTACAAAGATAATAGCCTTATGCCGTGACTTTACTGATAAAATCCTACAAGAGTGTGTTCTTATATACTTGATTGATGCTTAAGGTGTAAGTCCTTAATCTAGCCTGTAGCTTTCAGTGTTAGTGGTATTTTATCAGAGAGTTTATGTAACCTTTAGCTATTTTCTGCATGATATTAAAATGTGACCGTTCATTCCAAACAAGCCTTAAATGAAAGCGCAACTGTTTGTCATTTTCACTTTAAAATTATTATTTTTTGGCAAAGACCATGTTTTAAGGATTAAAATGACACCTCAATCAGCTTCACTCGATTTCCAGAAGTCAAGATATTGTTCATCAAAGGTTGCCAGGGTGAGAAATGTATAACTGAGATAAACATGTTCAAAGATCAAGAAGAACTCAAATCTAAAAATAAAGTTTGCTGCATTTACGGCTTGTTTAAAATGGACAGTCACAAATATCAAAGTATGGTATATAATTTTAAATATTGAAAACATCTTTATTGTTTACAATGCTCTGTAATGAACTAGGTAGGAATGAAAACTGAGGAATACAAACTAAGAACTTTGGTTTCTTCAATTATGTGTATGGTAAGATTAAACCAAATACCCCAAGATCTCTTTTGCCATTTGGAAATGATAATAAAGGCCATGATAAATAATATAATATATATACTGAGCAGACTTTACAGCTGCTCCTACCAGGCCCATATATGGCAAGCTAAATGCTCAAAATATAAAAAAACTAAGTTTATCACACAACAACCTAGTTTTTCTCAAATCTCAGAAAAACTAAGTTTATCACTTGAAAAAACTCAGTTTTTCTGGATAAACCCAGTTTTTCAACAGCCTGAAAAACAGAGTTTTTCATAGATAAACTCAGTTTTTCAAAGAAAAACTTGGTTTTTTTGAGAAAAACTTTGAGAAAAACAGATAAACTAGGTTTTTCACTTGAAAAACTTAGTTGTCACATTTTTTGTCACTTCATGATCTTTTTCCAGTTGTGTAAAAACACAAATACTACTTTAAAATCTCGATATAGTGCCCCTTTTCCCAGTTGCCATTTTGTGCCATATTCTTTATATGGTTTAAAAGATATGAAATTGATTGCCTGTGTCTGATATATAACGAATGTAACTTTCATTTTAACATCTGATTAGTGATGTAGACCTGTAGGTAAGAAACACGTTTATGAGCAAAACATGAGGTGCACTATATCGAGATTTTAAAGTATTAGATATAAGCTATGACCGATCATAAGACCAAAACTTCACAGCCGGGCTTAGTTGAATTATTACGCGAGCTGCACTTTAAAAGGTCAGTACCCTTTCCCCTGGAACGTGGACAGATATGGTAGACTTGCACTGATTGACCTCACACCTGTTATTGTGTTTAACAAATCGAGAAGTCAAATGGTTTTATGGCACGCGTATCATGGTCAGTGATATCCGTGTTCTTTTGTACACTTGGTCAAATGCAAGGAGCCCGCTGGCGACGTGAATCTTTGGAAAACCTAGTTTATCAGAAAAACTTAGTTTATCAGAAAAACTAAGTTTATCTAAGAAAAACTAGGTTTTTCACTAGAATAACTTATTTTTTCTGATAAACCTGGATTTTCTGATAAACTTACTTTCTCTGATCAGAAAAACTTAGTTTATCCCAGAAAAACTTAGTTTATCTCAAAAAAAATAGGTTTTTTTACTTGAAAAACTAGGCTTTTCTGAAAAACCTAGTTTTTCACCTGAAAAACTAAGTTTATCTGAGAAAAACTTAGTTTTTCAGAAAAACTTGGTTTATCACTTGATAAACTGAGTTTATCCAGAAAAACTAAGTTTATCAAGTGAAAAACTTAGTTTTTCTGAGAAAAACTAGGTTTTTCTGTGACCGTAGCTCTGCCCCCTGGACCCCAACCATAGGTCCTAAGGCGGGACCCTTGACCCCACCTGCTATTCGCTACGGTCACTTCCTTTGCTCCGCTCACATGGTCAATACAATTCTGTCGGTTCGTCTTTATAGTGCATCCACCCACTTTCAGAAACCTGGCTATACCACTGCAGCCTGCTATAGGCTCAATGCTTTTCAAGAAGTTTAAAAACAAAAATACAAAACCAATATTGCAATTTTCAGACCTGGTACAGGAAACAGATTTGTTTCTTTTTTCAGCCTAATCATCACACACAAAGTGGTTGAGTTTGATCCCACTGTTAATGCCATCTAATTACTTTGCATTGGCACATTGTGCCTGATCATCTTTTAGTAATTTAATCCAGCATGTATGTTGCATAGAATTAGTTGAAGGAACTGTGAAAGGTGTTATATTTCAACTGAATTCAAGGTGAATGTTCCATTTATGTTGACAATTTTGAACTTTTGAACTTTTTGGAATTTTTTTTTCCAAAAAATCCCACCGCTGCCGACAAAATGGCAATTTTTGGCATTTTTTCCAAAAAAATTGAGAAAACCGTTCCTAGACATTTGTTTCTAAATTCCAAAAAGCTAAAAAGTTCAAAATTTCAGAAATGTTGGGGCAAAAAATACAGTTTTTGGCATTTTTTGCCAAAATTGACATTTTTGGAAAAACTGATATCATCATCATGTTCAGGGTAAAAATCTGCTTCTAAAAATGTATACTTTTATATAGTTTATGCAATTAGTTTGAAAGTTAGAGTACAAAAACCATTTATGCCATTTGAAGGTCTACCCTTGCCTTAAGGTACCTTTCGATATGATGGGTCACATATGTTCACTTCTTGGATTCAACTTAAAGGAGTTGTGAAGACAATTCTCTCTGGAAATATTCAATTGGAGGAAATATTATTTAAAAATTATAAAATACTATTTGCACTTTCAATTTTTCTTGATTCAAAGCTCTTTACACTCACAAAGTGTTACTATTCCTTTATATATACATCCCTGAGTGTGAGGGAATGGATAAAATCAGAATGCAATGCTCAAGATTTATTTGATGCAATTGTGTTTCAGGCTTAGCTTTTGTTTTTATTAAGCACCACAATGTTAACTAAAATGTCACTACTTTCATGTTATTTTGTTTTTTAATATTTCTTATGATAAGTCTAAGTCAAGTCACAAACTAATCGGGAAATAGATACTTACATTACACAAAATTTTACAAAGTTTGGTTCAATTGACTTGCAAATGGGTGATACAACCGATGTCTGCAGTTACTGTCACCTAGGGATTACATGCTTAGATAAAAAAAACCCCGAATTATTCTTTTTTAAAGATATCTAGATTTACTTTTAATTACTTTATCTAGACCCCAAAACTCAGTATATTCAATCTGTTTGATTGTTGTCACATATAGGCATATCTTAAATTAGGTCAATAAAATCAAGGGTTAACATTCTAGGTTATTTAAAAAATGATCCTTTAAAATGTAACATACATTTCTGTTAACCATTAATTTCTAACTGTGTTTATTGTATTTTAAAATAAACCAACAATAATATTCTCTTACAGAAAATATCTTGAGGACTCAAGCCAAGAGCTAACCATAGATAGAAGAGTTCACAGCTTTTTCATAATCTTCTTTAGTCTGAATTATCTGCTTAGCATACTCATCTTGATATATGTACTAAAATGGTGTTTGTTGGATCATATGGGTGTGCTCTTTCTGACAAAAATGAATTTAGCACTACCTGTAACTTCTCAAATAACTAAAAATGATATTGGCATATAATCTTGTAAAAACATACAAAGTAAAAGTCATAAAGCTAGACAAACAATTACTGCTGAAAACTTTCAGCTGCATAAGCACTTATCAACAGGAGACCAATCCTATGGGGATCTGATGTGTTTCCTTAATGTTGTTGAGTGGGCTGGTCACACTGATGGATTTCCAGGCAGTTGGCTATTTTGATCAATTTGTTGAATTTTTAAATGGTTAAATAATAATAATAATAATAATAATAATAATAAACAAGCATTTATAACGCGCCTTTTCCCTGGGTTGCAAAGCACAACAAGAACAACAGTATATACACATGCAGAACAAAATATGACCAACCAGCAGAGTACATGAAATGCAAATACAAATCAATTAAGTGAATAAATGATATTTCAACAGTTTCTTGAAATGTCCAGTTGTATTGGCAGCAGTGATGTGACGTGGCAATAAGTTCCATAGTCTCGGTGCTGCAGAAGAGAACATGCGATCACCAGCAGATTTATTAGTCCTGGGAACATTAAAAGTTGTATAACGCGAGGCACGAATATTGTAGTGATGCGAACGAGTGTGAAGTAAGTCCGATATATATTGTGGGGCTTCGTTGTGCAGCGCCTTGTAGGTTAAAACGAGAGTCTTGAATTGAATACGCTGAGCGATGCGGAGCCAATGGAGATCAGACAGAAGAGGAGATGTATGTGTGCGCTTAGGCTTCATGTATATCAAGCATAATAACTTTTTACTTTCTTATTTTGGTAAAGAAAACGACATTGTATATCAATATAGTACTGTAGTCATTATTGTGCTATCAACAAAAGCTCAAAGCACTTATAAACCTAACAAACAAATTTGTGATTTTCCTTCTGGGATGAATTGCTTCGAGTATATTATGTTGGGCACTTGCATTTTTTATTTGTTGGGTAGAAAAAATACAGAAATTATCACCACAGACTGGACATATTAAGCTGCAGGCCAACAGTAATCAATGCTTGTTGGGCAAACAATTCACAACATAAGATCAACCTTAAAGTCAACCTAATATGTACGAATGTTGGCCTGAGTTATATTGAAAAACTAATAACTATGACTTCATTTAATGGGAAGCATGTTAATTAATTATGCCATTGTTATAAATTCAGAAACTTGACTAATAACAAGATATTTAAAATTAAACAAACTGAAACATAAGGTTCATGAAAAAGGAAAAGCTGATGTAAATGCAAAGGTTATGGCCTGTATGCATAAGTCAAAGTGTTTATCACTCATTACTAAAAAGCCACTGTATAAGACTCCATTATTTCAATACTAAAAAACAAACCTATTTTCTTCCAAGAATGCCAAGAATTTTATGTGTACAGTCAAATAAAAACTTTTCTCTCTTCACAGCCTAATAAAACATGCCAAACCCAACACAACTAATACCTTGTAAACACAGAACTATTGTGGTAAGTATATTTTGTCATTTACCATATGGCTAAGAACAAAACAGTATTGGACTTTACAGACTAAGAAATGCTTTTACCACACAATGAAATTTTGGTTAAAGAAATTTTGTTTATCATAGAACCCCTTAGTAAAGTAGTTTATTCACACTACGTCAAATGAGAATTCCATTACCACACATGACTCTAATGGGAAAGTGCAGCAAAGCAACTTTAAAATTTATAGAACAAAACGACTTTCTTTCAAGAAGTTTAGAATCACTTTTTACTTGTAAAGAAAATTGTAATTGGTATAGATTGTAATTCTGGTCCATTCAATGGCACCTAGGTGCATTCATAATCCAGTATCTCATCTTAGCACATCCAAGCGGATATATAGAAACAATAATAGTACATTTTCCAAGTGATCATGAACCAGCTTCTATTTAAAACCAAAGGTATTAACTATTTTTCATAAAACAAAAAAGCATTTAATCAAACACCAGTTAACCTATATGATGTCTTAATGCTCCCTCAAACTTGCTGGAGAATTCAAATTAAGTATTTAAATGTAGTGTATGCTATCTTCAGACAATCTCTTTAAGTATCACAATAACTTGAGATCGCAGATAATGTTTTCTCTTTTTTATATTTTGTATCTATCACATTTAAATCTCAATAATTCATCAAATTCAGAATACTCACTACTCTTTACAAAGAGCTAAGCTAGTTTATTTGGAATATTCATGTAAAATCCTAAGCTACTAGATATATAGAAATTTCATAAACATAAATACCTAAGCCTTCATAAGCAGTAGCTTATGAAATATTAATGTCATCTTAAGGCCCATTGGCCTCTATCACATTGTCCCATATATCCTGTAGATGAAGAGATGTGTACAAAACACTTCATAATATTAAATAAATTTCCTATAAATGAAACCTGCTCTCTATCAGGAGATCAACAAAATAAATTACTGCTAACAAACGCTCAAGTCTAGTCCACTTCAATCAGTAGACGGAAGATTTGAACGATAGAATCACTAGTATTTGATATTTTATTATTTCATATTAGAATAATTCTGAACGAGAGCATCAATGATGCATAAGACCTTTGCAGCG
>JXSR01S036761.1:7230-17897 GCA_000969725.1 Ophiothrix spiculata | reverse complement strand
GTCTTACGCTCTTCAGAAGCAACAGTCAAATGATGATCTCCTCCAAAAATCGGCTTCTTTTATAACCCTTTTCATGTCACGTGATCGTTTCATAAAGTTAAATAACCAATCAAAACACTTTCAAGTTCAAAAATAACCAATCACCACCGTTTTAGCTATTAAAACCCACTGCGCATGCGTAGAAGACCAAATAATCTACTGCGCATGCGCGCATTATGGACCAATCAGAGACTAGTATTTTCTACACGCGCTAATTGACCAATCAAAGATCGCGATATTTTGAAATTCGGACTTGAGAAGTCACGCCCACCTTTTAAAAATCGGAACTGGCAAGCCCTTTTTAAATTCGGAAATTGGAAATTCTCCTACAATTCAAATCATCCAATCAGAATGCGTGTAACTACTAAATGTACTGCGCATGCTCATCATGGACCAATCAAAAGCCCGTTTATAAAAATTCTACCGCGCACTCGTTGACCAATCAGAGAACAGGGAAATTCAAATTCGGAAGACAGAGGCCACGCCCCCTTCTGTCCCGCCTCTTGTCCCGCCGTCCCGCCTCACAAAACGAAACTGAAAAGCCCGGGGTATACTACTATCGTAGATGGCCGGCAGTTCATATCCTCCATCCCTGTTGAGTGTCGGTTGCTGGCTGTGGATTTCAACAGATTCCCTTATCTTCCTCTTCCAAAAGCGGTCTTCCCGTGTAATAGTGACATCCTCCATGTTTATATTATGGTTCAAGTTTTTACAATGTTCACCAATGGCAGTTAGTTGTTGGCCTTTTTGTTTAGAATGTTCTTTGATCCGGATGCCGAGAGATCTACTTGTATATAACACCACATTTGTTTGCTTTTGGTGTTTTATCCTTGGGATGAACCAACATAGATCTTATAGTGTTGAAAGGTTTGTGAGAAGTGTTGACCCCGTGGTCACAGAAAATATGCGTAAGTTTCTCCGAAGATCCTTTGACATAAGGAATTGGCACACTTATTTTGTTTTCACTCTCACGCTGAATGAAGGGATCGTGATGATCCCGTAAGCTACGTGCTGCTAAAACAATGACTCTGAAAAGGTATCTATTTCAATTTTTATGATCATGACAGAGTCCAATATCAGTATACACGCTGCTATATGTTAAGCATGTTAAGCCACTTACACTTGAAACGAAGTGTGATGGCAATAACAATTTTGTGTTTAGTTATCCCATTTCTAAAATAATTTCTATTTCAGGAAAATGGTTCAGATTCACCAAAGACCAGAGACTTTCATATATTGCGATACCCTGAAAGTGAATTGAATTGTGCAACATTCTTGGAAAGTCCTCATTCAGGTAGGTTTTGTGCAGGTAGACTATCGTTTATCTTATCAAATATCAATCTTTTATCAAAATATATGTCCCCCAAATCACTATAGAAATTACCTGGCAATTAACACCGATTAGACAATCTATATCAATGTGTTTGGCAATAAGTCAAGAAGAATAAAGTGTCAAATGCTATGCAAATTTCGGAAATAGATGTTTTTTAGTTTCTTGTCAACTGAATACGGCAATATAAGAAAACTCCAACTCCATGAGCTCCCCTCTGCAACATATACTAAAACAATTATGTAACAATTTGAATAAAATCAACTACAAGTTCAAATGTAACACTATACATAGGATATAGACATAGAAATGGTTTTTAGTGATGTGAAAACATTCTCAGAGATTTGTATGCATAAAATTAACATTCATTTATGTTTTGTAAGTATAAGTTGCAGAAGACAGCTATTGGAGTTGACTATGTACTGGCGCATTCAATTATTTATCGGAACGAATTATATCTGTATTACAATATATAATATATTCAATATGATAGATTCAGTATATTCAGCGGGGTAACCAACAGTGGGGTAAAGAACAAAAGACACAGTTGGACACACAATTTGCCCAATGTTGTACAAAAACTACCGTATTTGTCAAATTAGTATCACTTGAATCAATTGAATTGAATTCAATTAAATTTAACCCTTTGAACCCGACGGGCCGGTATACCGGCTCACGTGTACATGTACCGCATACCCGACGAGCCGGTTTACCGGCTTCAAGGTCACGTGTCAGAAACTTGATGTGTCTGTCATCAGGCATGGGTAATTGCAATTTTCATTGGTCTTATTTATATCGGAAGACATTACTGAAGTTGTGAACCCATGGTTGATCGGTCATTTTGCTCTTATTAACCCAACAGAGGTGAAAAATTATACGTATTTTTGCAAATTTGATCACAGCTTTCAACAAATACACTGAAAACCTAAACTTAAAGCTAGTCCAGATGGTACCCATCTAGACTAGCTTTAAGTTAGTCAGTATTGCTGGACTAACAAGGATGACTAACTTTAAGTTAGTCTGTTGACCTGCTTGACGTTAGTCCAGCAAGCTGGACTAGTTTAGGCTAGTCGCTTGACTAGTTATTGACTAACTAGTTTTACGTTAGTCCAGATGCTACCCATTTTGACTAACTTAACGTTAGTCAAGCAGACTTGACTAACGATAAGTTAGTCAAGCGGGACTAGGCAACGTTAGTCAGGCAAGCTAGTCGAGCACGCCAGTGCACATGTACGATAACAAGCTTTTAACCTTAATCCACGATGTATAGCTAATCCGTCAATAATGTTGAGAGAGGTTTAAGAGTGACATATGAGTACCACCAAATGTTATAATTCACGATACATTAGTACATAATGGTGATATTTATGAGGTCAAACGACGGCACGATGTTTTACATGTCTGTGCTGTCCAACATGTTGCCATCAATGACTCCACCTGACCGTGCTCAGCCTGACTAACTTAAGCTAGTCAAGCCAGCTTGACCAACTTGAAGTTGGTCAAGCTCTTTTGTATTGTCAAACTCTCAGTCTGGCAAACTCGTCAAGCAAGGTTTTGCACGTTAGTCAAGTGGGCTTTACTAGTTTACAAGCTAGTCAAGCAGGCTTGACCAGTTTACAAGCTAGTCAAGCCTGGCTTGACCAACGTCAAACTAGTCAGGCAAGCTTGACTAACCTGCCTGACTAGTTTAAAGTTAGTTAAGCAGCTGCTTGACTAGTTAAAGTTTTCAGTGTATGGCTTTGCCCATAGACTACAACGTAAATGTCGAATATGTTGGTCGACATAAATAATATTCTTTTGTGAATACTTGTTATTGGAATATTTCAGACTAATGTAAAATGAAAAAGTAAAGCAAGGGGAATCAAAATTTAAGTAAGTTTAGGGGTTTATATTGTGTTTTTAAACTTTCGGGTTGGGCGGGTCAGCGGTACAGATGCATGTGGAATGGCCAAGTTCAAAGGGTTAACAGGCAACTCTTGTATTCATCAGAATAATATGTGATATGTCATTGACTTAAAGATTATTTTCGGTATTTTTCTAATCATTCTACGGTGATTGTGTCCTTCCTCATAATTCAGAAAATATATCTACGAATGTTCCAATCTCGTGCACTGACCGAAAGGAGCATCACATCACAAGCATTAATCACGCATACCATGACGAATGCCGCAATGTTTGGCAAGACAACAATGATATTGATAAAGATTTGGGTAATGAATATATGGAAGTGTGCAATGAAATAGGTGAGCAGATACATTACATGGACCTTCAACAAACAATGACACATGACGATGTACAACATATGCTCTACGAAACAGCCTTAGCAACACAGAACAGAAGGGGCATTTCTGACTGTCTAAATTCTTCAAAAGAAAGGATAACACGGCAATCGCCTAGACAAACAGATGATGCACCAAGATCACTTCGAAGCCAGGAGGATTCCACAGAAGATATTTCAGGATATGTTCTTTGTTCTCCTTATTCAAGCAAAATACAAAGTCGGGATACCAGACGGCATTTCAGACACGTACACGGCTTGCCTGATCGACACGGAGCAAACAGAGTAGCCACACGACGTTCGCCTCCGCCACTACCTCCACGAGATGAGCTCTTAAACGAAGACAGTTTAAGGTTAGAAGGTCTATTTACTATACAAAGCCTACAGAGTCTACAAGTTAAAGAAAATTGGCGTTTTTATATGTATATAATCAAATTATATGAACATTTATTAAAAAGGCGTCTAAAATACCATAGTAGAAAAAACCTTATATTACATTATGTCCTCACCATGTCGTAATTGTTTTGATTTCGATCTCGTCAGATTTTTTCAAAATTTAATTAGACTTGATATTTCGGACCTTTTTCGATACTTTCTAGATGTTTGAAACGTTTCCTGTACAATGCTGTACATTTTCTAAATAGGCTTGGAATATTTCTTGTAATGTATTCATTCTGCGAAGTGTTTCTGATGAGTCTATGATGGCCCTTACGAAACAGTACTGTCAGACACGGCATAATAAGATGTGTTAAGTCCAAATAACTTTATGTAATATTGCACATAAGATATTTTTAATCCTTCAATTTTTTCGGTACATAGACGATGGCATCTGTAGCGTGAAATTTTTCGCTCGATGTTTTCAAGGCGACAGGGATCTTTCTCAAATCTGTGAAAAGGTTCACACCTTTCTCACACTTTTTCATTTAATTTGTCAAAAATAACTTTTTAACAAAATTATTCGGTACATATTTTGGGTAAATTTCAAACATGACGTCTATCACATAACTAGAAATTTATGACAAGCTAGACAATAAGATAGCTTATGAACAATTAAGATTATCTTTCAATCAACCGATATCTACATTTGTGACACCCTGCATCTAATCATGTTATTCTACATGTATTTAGGAGATTTGTCAATGAGCAAAGGCAGGATGAAGTTCAAGTCACTTTTTACAAAACAGATATTGAAAATGGAAGAAGACTTCATCTTGCGAAGATCCTAAACTCAGTATGGTAGGTTACTGTTTCAATTATTTTAACACTTAAATGACAAAGGTATTTTCCCACCCTTGCCATTCTTATGCACCCGAGAGGGTCCTCACCTTTGATAAAATACAGAAAAAAGAAGTCAAAAATCGAAAGATTTTTCTGGCAGTCAGAAAAATAATTCTCATATTTTAAGTACAATAAAATTTATTGTGAAATGCTTAAGCTTATTGTGAAATAAATCATCAGGTTAAGTACATGTACATGTATTTTATATGTGTTAAACAACTATGAACAGTGCCCTCTAATAATCAATTTATGCTAATTAACACAGATTTGAATTAACCTACTAAGAAAAATACCCCAGGCGGTCAAGATAAGTTTTAAATAACATTAATTGTGTTTTGGTATATCTGACAGCAATATAAACGGTTTTTTGACACCAATCATGATATTTATGTTTCAAAATAACATTAGCATTTTAGTTACCTCTGACAGCAATAATTGTTTTTCACTATTTAGCTGATAAAACCATCAACAAACAAACAACAATTCTATTGTATTGAAGGCAAATTACATTAAACTTTTGTTCACTTCAAGTTAAATTCATTATTTCTTTGTTGCCTATTTTTTTCCAAAACTAATTATAGTTACTGAAAGCTATGTAGACGTCAGTCACACGTTTCTTGGTATTCGTGGGAAATCACCAGTGAAACAACATGGTACCTGGGATATTTATCTCGGAAATGTTGTCACAATTTCAATACATTAATGAAACTCAATTGTTGCAACAAAATAATAATATGAAACTCAAAACAATACATACTAATACTCTACTGATGAATCGCTTGATTCTGAAGGTCACATACTTCCAATAGCTTTGTTTCAATGTTTCAATAAGATGTAATATAATGTAAGGTGTAATGGATACAATTATTCAATGCAATTTTCATTTTCGAAGTGTAAAATGTAAAACCCCATTTGTTTGTTGTAAACCTTTTAAGATATTATGATGAAATGAAAATGAGATGAGAACATGAGGTCTGAAAATGGAATGTTTTCAAATTCGTAATAAAGCTAGAGTGAAAACAATGACATGTATTCAATACTTTTTCATAATTGATAAATGTATCATTTGCTCAAAAGAAAGTTTAAAATCTATACTTCAAATTGGGAACTCAACCTGAATCTGCAGTCAGCCTAGAGTGTATTAAGGTTAAAAGAATGTAATATGTATACAAGTTTTTACCAAATTATTAAATCTAATTATTATGAAATCCAGAAATTTGAATAATTTTCCACAAATTGTGTAAGGTTCACATTTTAAACAGGTGTTTGTCGCAAAATACTCGGGGTATTCAGGTACAGGGTAACAATTAGCCTCCTTTAAATCTTTTATTGTGCCCAGTGCCATCATTTCATTATGCATGATTGTGAGCTGCTAATCTGTGGAAGAGATGTTGGATGGTTCTCATATTAAGGATTTCATATTATAGCCATGGTATATAGATAATCTTGAGCTAAATAAACAGGGAACCATATACCATATGAACCAGATGAGTCAATAAAATTCCTTTGTTATGTTAATAATAAACTTTTATATGTTATTTACTTTTATTAGTTCAGGTGAACTTAAGTGGATAGAATCTTCATAGGTCAATGAGCAGTGTACAGATGGACCCAAATAAAAGTTGCATTTTGGGGTCCTCATGTAATGATAATCATTGTAATTTTGCTTAAGTATTTTCTTGATGTTTTTGCTATGAAGTAATGAGCTGTAATGTAAGAACAGGGGTCTGGGGTATCTCAATGTATTTTTCTCCCCCACTGGACTGAGCACAGATAAAATATATTTTAAGAAAACTGGGCACAGATAAAATATATTTTAAGAAAACTGTGCACAGGTAAAATATTTTTTAAGGGGAAAAGAAAACCGTACGAAAATATTTGATAAATCCAAAGATATTTGATAAATCCAATTTTGTTCACATCTTTTTGAGATTTTGGTACCAAAATATAATTCATTAAAGATTATCGTATATTGCATTTGAAATTTAACGGGTGAAACATGGTTTTTGTTTTAAATAAGGCGTGTATTTTTGATAACCACAACTAAACTACATAGCAAATTAGAGAGAGCTCTGAAAATTATTCAAAATTGATTGAAAGTTTAAAATGGTTGGATCCATTTAACTGAACCTGTTTATTAGTGATCTTTCATATACTAAAACTAAATTTTGAAAGGTCATGCAATGCCTTATAAAGACTTTATAAAGACAAAAACAAATATCATAAAATTTCAAAGATGCGGTGTATATTTTTAGGCATAATGGTTTGGCGAAACAGCATAACAATAAACCATTACATTATGGTATTATTTAGAAATTAATAAGTCATACAAAGAGAAGTAGGATGCATTTCTCCATCCAACCATGTTTTACACACTGGCGTAACAACAAATTAAAGTGCCCACCCTGAAAGCTCTCCGAGGCAAAATAAAGGGGACGGAAAGAAAGAGAGAAAGGAAAGAGAAGACAAGGAAAAACAAAGAGAAAAGGGGGGGGGGGAAGAAAAGAGAAAGAAAATGGAAAAAAAGAAAGGGAAGAAAGAAAATGATATGATAAATCAAAACACAAAACAAACAATATATCAAAAGCAAAATTATTATTGCCAGGTCAAACTTTCTAGGAAAGTTTCAGCACATTATACCAAACATTGCAAATAACAACTTGCTATATGGACGAACTAAACTAGCGGGGTGCGCGCGAAGCGCGCATCTCGCTAGTATAATAAAAATTAAAAACCATTATATTCAGTATTGAAATACATCATGGACAACAAACTACACAAATCGGAATAAGTGTATCTTAAACAAGTTTTTCCTCATATGATCAGTTTTAATAGGGCCAATCTGTTGAAGTGGTCTACTTCTTTGGCCACTATTGTACATATCAATGTAAAAGTAACAAATAGAGTTTGGACTTCGAATACCTCACATGCTTTGTCATCCTTTTCACAAAAAACCCTTGGGACAAAAGTTACACTGCCTACCATTTTTGATGTTATTTATCATTTTATAATCAACAACTTCTTGTATCGGATCAAGTGACAGACATCAAGGTTGATGTTTGGGATTGTTTCATAATTCTTTTCTTCTTTATTCATTATGGACAATCAATATTGATCGAAACTTTTTGTTTGAAGGATTTGTTCTTGGGACAGATTAGGTACCATTGCTTTGGAGCAACATTTGCACACTGGAGATGAGTTGATTAGGGTCAACAACGTAGATGTCAAAGGTCGTGGTGTCAAATTTGTTTACGATGTTATATCATCAATTCATTCGGATCAGGTAATTTGCTGATAAAGAAACAACAACAATAATTAAGGTTAATAAGTGTAGACCTAATACGTTCACAAAGTATTCTTTTTTCAATTGGAACACTCCAAATGGCTTCTCTAAACCATATAAAAGTATGAATGGGATTTCATTAGGAACATAGTGATGATGCCCATGTTTTTACAAAAATATGTGTTTTTTTTGTTTGTTTTTTTGAAAAAAAATGTAATAAAACAATATTTGTTTTTACTTTTTCATTTCATTACATTTTTTGGGGAGGGAAACAAGATCAAAGTTTTGTTCCATAATCCCAAAAGTAGCAGAAAAATTAATGAGACCATAAAAGCATAGTTTTTGGAACCTTGAGATTCACACATTTTACTCATTCCTGTGACCTAACCAAATTTAGTGACAAAGCCGCCAGGCTAGGTCCAGAGACTTGGGTTGATGGATTTTGCTCAGTGTAAGCATGTACTACAGGTGAGGGCAAAGTCGGAGCTAATGTAGTCTCTATCGTAACTTTCACTTTTCTATAGAAAAATGATCTTTATTTATTTTAACATAACCTAGGTTTAGAATGATTTAAAAGTATTCGAATGATTTTTAAACGTTGTTTTGAATGATTGAAAGAATGTGATCAAAGACTATTGTTGTAATTGAAACACTGTTGTTTATATGCTTTTAGTTTTAAATTTTCAACAACTTCTGTAACTTCAATCGTATTTTTATGAAAGGGGTTAAGAGCAAGGAATCCTTCTGTTCATTTCGACCTTGATAATGGACGTGAAATCACTAGTGAAGATTAATGTATAAACTAGAGACTCTATTCAGTATGTACTCCAAAAATTGTGATATTCTGGTAGGTGTTAAAAATTGCAATAAACATGACATTCAGCCGAGCGAGACGTTTTTCGGGACTGTAGCCTTAAAGAACGATTCCATTTTATTTACTCACAGGTCTGCTTAACATTGAGACGAGCGCCACATGCAACTGGCATAGTTGTAAAGCACAACTTCCTCCTATATGATCTAGGAATTGTCGTTGAAGGCAGCAAAGTAAGTTACATGTTATGATGAAACTCACAAAAATATATCATGAAATATCTTATTCATGTCTCATCTCTCGATAAGGCTAGTAAGTCTGTTGATTTGACTTAGACAAAATTGCAACACAAGACTTTTTAGTTGAAATTAATAGACAAAATTGCAACAGAAGATTTTTGGTTGAAATTAACTGTTGGTGTGATGACCTTCCAAACAACATATTCAAAATGTAGGGAAATGTAAGCTTGTCAAAGTTGGTTAATTTGCATAAAACAAAATGGCTGCCAAATCAGGGGGTTGAATTTCAAAATTGGTCAAATCTTGTTGAAAACCACACCAACATGTCTCATCACAATGAAACATTAAAAATGTACTTTTACTTTATGTCTGAAATATAGTTCTGGAGTTATAGTCAAAAATGTGAGTATCAGTATCAGGGGTCACAGATTTGGTCCTATGGGAGTCCAAAATTTCAGAAGTATCCGATTTTGTTCATTATTATGCTTTGAAGGACCCAAGTTTGGAAAAACATGGCTCCTGAGCATAATAATAATAAAACTGGATGATTTTCGTCCCATATTTATCGGTCTTGCTATGAGTTTTTAATATTGGGCTCGACTGCATCTCGCCCTATATTTTTACAACTAATAGCTCGACCAATAAATATGGGCTCAATCTATCACATGTTATAACAAAAGGGTCTCAAACTATTCCTCTTTCAAAATTGTCTACACAAAGTAATAGTTTGTAGTGCATCAGATCAGTTGTTGCTATGGTTACAGGTCAAATAACCAGAAAAACCTTGTACTATCACTTTTGCAAGAGGAACAGTTTGAGAGAGTTTCAACAAAATCGGACACTTTTGAAATTTTAGACTCCCGTAGGTCCAAATCCGTGACCCCTGATATGAACTTTTACATTTTAGCTATAGCTCCAGAACCATATTTCATATATAAGTAAAAGTTTACTTTTTCTATATACTTCCTTGTGATGAGAAAAACATGATGCTATGGTTTTCAACAAGATTTGACCAGTTGTGAAATTTTTACCGTTGTTTGGCAGCCAGTTTGTTTTACACAAATTAACCAACTTTGACAAGCTTACATTTTCCTACATGTTGGATATGTTGTTTTGGGATGTCATTAACAATTAACTTCAGCCGAAACATCTTGTGGATCATGCTGACTAGATTTGGTAGTCCTAGGTCTTTCCTAGATAAATTGACCTTTAGATGATCTTTAACCTGTTGGGCCACTTTCAAAGCTCTGTTGTTAATGAAATGTGGGTTTCCCAAGGATCATGCTGACTATTATTTGGTTGCCATAGGTCATTCCTAGACAAATTTAACTGTCGGTCCCTATCCCGGTCAAAATATCATAATATCCGTTGGTCTAAGAATGACGAAATGCATATTCGGTCATAAAAAC
>JXSR01S036758.1:43117-54479 GCA_000969725.1 Ophiothrix spiculata | reverse complement strand
AAAATTTATTCTGTAAGTGACGCGAGTGATTTGATTGATTGCAGCAACAGCACAATATGACACTAGTATTCAAAAGCATCTCAAATATTTGGCAAAATTGTCTAAAATTGAAAACCATCTCATAATGTATCTCATTTTGCTCCAAAAAATAGTAAGCAATATGAAATACATTATGAGATGATTTTCAATTTGAGACACTTTTGCCAATTTGAGATACTTTTGAATACTAGTGTGAGAAGTCCAACGCATAGAAATTATGGAATGCTTAATTTGAATTATAAAGAATACGGTCCTTTTTTTCGATTGAGACGGAAGAATGTATCGTATACATTTTTTTGCCTTATTTCACGTGTCAGAATAACACAATATAATATCTAGATTATGTTTGAACTTTTATTAGTGATTTTTCTTCCACGACGAAGTACAAATTGGCGTTTGTTTCATCTGGATGCACCTTTCCGCAACAGAATCTCATTGTGCCAAATTGATTGACCAAAATTACATTTGTTCTATTTTATCTGGCCTATTTAGGTAAAATTAAAATCCTTGTAAAATAAGCTTTTCAGCAATATATAACTTTGTGGGTCTTAAGTGTATATATTAAGAGTTACAATCCGTTGAAAACAAATTGGCAAGTTTTACCAATGTTTTTGTGTGAAACATAAAATAGGACAAGTTTATGACTTATTAAGCCCAAAGGTTGCACAAAGGCCCTCTATATTTTACAATATTTCTTCAAGCAGATTCTCAAACAGTTCACATATGCCTATTTTTTCATTGCAGAAAGCTAACCTTTATATCTTCAATTTGAAAAGAAAAAGTGATTTTATTTTTTCAAAATTCAATATCTATGAAACCAATCCTTGCAATGACAAAAGCTCTAGTAAATCACAGAATACTTTCCAATAACGCAACCTCAAATGATAGCGAGTCATCATAAGAGGTGGCTTTCCATTTTCAACAGTAACAGCAAACCTGTTACGTGGTTCCACCTGGAAGTGTACGAGACGTTCTTCCATTATGTTACGGATCAATAAAGTGTAACCCATATATCAGTTTATATAAAAATCCACAAATGTTTCTTTCATTTGAAAATACAAGTTCAACGATAATCTCGTGTCCGTTTCAATCCCTTAAATTTCAAGTTTTGAAGATGTCCGGGACGGGTTTGATTTTTCAAAATGTTTGATTCACCAATAACCTTTGATTTCAATTGCTTATTGAAGGAATGGTTTATGTAATATCATGTGAAAAGATGTGGCCAGCATTCATCACGTATTTGGTACCTCTATATTGCAGTAAAAACTGCTATTAAACAGGATAACCATACATTAAAAAAACTCCGATATGGTAATAGCAACGTCGAGATAGAAACATTCTACTTAAAATCTTCAAAGAAACTGTAAACCTCTTAAAACATACAGAAATAGACAAATTGATCGACAGAAAAACAACCAGATTGTGCAGAATAGGAAGGTAATCAATTTATTTGATTTGGGCAACTATGATATGTTAAATTCATAGAGCCACAAAAGTGAAATATTCAATGTATGTGATACTTTTATAAGATATGAAGTTCTCAACCATTTAGACGAAATCACGATCTAGCGTTCCAAATATGAAAGCCCATATACGTATGTCATTGCTTCAAAGTGTGACGAAGCATCAAATAAAAGTTATTGCACTCGAATTCTTTTATAATCACTGAATCAATATTTAAGGAAATATGTCTAAACCCCTAAGCGAACCGCAGGTGCATAATCCCTTCATTACAATGAAACCATTATAGCTCACTATTGTTCTGTTATTCTTACTATTTCCCCTACCCCATATTTCCATTCATAAATGCACCTGATCAATGGTATCAGTGATATAAAGAAAGTCTCATTGTCCTCACGAGAGTCCTGACTTTTTATTCTATCTATAAGGTAGCTTTCAACGTACACTGTGATGAATTCTTTAATTAAAATTCTGTGAATAAAGACTTTGTGTGCAATGTTTAAGCGGGAAGGCGGGTAAGCGCAGCGGTACTTCCCTCGCTTTGCACCAATGAGCCCAGGACTGTCGTGGGTTCGATCTCCGGTCCCGGCGCTGTATGTACATTTGGTTTTCAGTCCCTACTCGCTTCCGCAGGGTTTTCTCAGGCAATTAAAATTGTCACCAGATTTGTCCACCATAGTCTGCCCCTACCCAGGATATGGGAAGCTACATAAAGGGTTAATATTACAATATAACTACCGATAGGATATGTGTTTGAAAAGGCCGCAAAACGCCTAAATGAAGTGAAATAATTGTTACCTGCAGCGAATCATGAGCGGTTTGAACTAAATGAAAAATCGCTATTCAAAAAACAGTTGTTATTATTATTATTATGAACTGTTAAAATGACCCGAAATTGTGTTTTCACTGCATTAAATAACAGCAGCAGCAAAAAGCCAAAAACTGATCAGAGCAGAGTGATTCGGTACTAAAACAAAATTAAAAATGAATTCTCAAAGATATCAGGTTGTCCATTTTCTTGTAGGGAACAATTTAATTTTTCTGCAACTAATGTCAGATTTACAATGCGTTGACAAAATGTCGTATTTAATTTAGACCTACTACTTGACACACTTACTTTGAATAAACGATGCGTTATCATTAAAAAGACAGTGCAACTGATAAAAACGAGGTGTTATTACAGTGAAAAAGTGGGCCGCGTTGGTCACACTTATTCCCAGAAGTCAACTTACAGTTGTTTTACGTTTTGAGATTTCTGTCGGTTTTGACATATCCTCCTCTACATCAGATCACTCAGGTTCTACTAATATGCCATAGTTAATAAAAAAAAAAAACTTTTATGTCGTGCCTGTTACAAGTAAGACATATTCGGTTTTCGGGTAATTCCATTTACGTAATTTTTGGCAGCTAAGGTGCCAAATTTTCACACTTATGACGTTGCAAATCCCTTTAGCGTTGTTTTACTTCTAGAAACAAACTTTGTGTCTTAATTTGATATCTTATCTCTCACAACAGAAAGCTCAGCCTCTGCTAAGTGATATCAAATTAAAGTTTTCAAATTAATGACAAGCTAAGGTCGCAGGGGAATTTGGCTTGTTTGTTTGTGACGTGTTAAGTGCATTTATTATCCTGGGGGACTATAAACTTATCTAAATATGACCACAGATGAAACCTAACAATGAAATACATGTGTAATATGTGAAGGTTGTCTATCTAGATGAAATATGAATTTAGTTATGTATTTATTTTTTCCAGAAAAAATAAATATCTTTGTAATTGATTGCGCCTGATATGATTAATTTTATCTTGTTCTTAGTTATGTAAAAATGCATTCGGGTGGGGGCAGTTAAATATAAAATAGATTCGTGTGTAAGGTCAGTGCTTTGGCAGGTTGGGGCATTCGATAAGAGTTCAAACTTAAAAATGAGGGGTCATTGGGTGAGAGCATGATTTTTTTCATTCGGTGAGAGGAAAAATACAAAAATATGAGGGATCATTGGTCAAAAAATGAAATATAAGCGTGATTTTGGGCATTCAGTGATTGTTACTAAGCGGTTCTCCTCATTGACCCCTTACCGAATATACTTGCAGTTACAAAATGGTGAGCATTGTTCGCCCGATAGGGAACAACCATTGACCAAACTTTCAGTTACTGACGGAAATTTCATTCCAAAATTCCAAAATGTTTTGTTATATAGTATAGGCCTAACCTAACATGACAAAATAAAAATATTGCGAGAATTATAGACTTTGAAATTAGCTGAATTTGCCTAATTTTTTTCGCTGCGCGCATTCAAAAAAACAACATTTTGTTTTAAACCATGTGACTTGCTCCTCCCCATGACCATAGATGCTACCCTGCTGTTTTTAACTGAATTTGCCGATTTTTTTTTCGCGCGCAACGCGCTATTTCAAAAAATGCATCATTTTTCTTGGAACATGTTGCTTGCCCCCGCTGACCGAAGAATGCAGGTACGCCATTGCATTAACATTGTATGTCGAAATATTGATCACTTCAAGATGCAAGTTTTGAACTGTTGCCGTTTAGTATTGTTATTCCGTTTATTCAGCATGTGTTTTTTAGCTTTGCAAATGCATTGTATATCTGATGTGGGTTTTGTTGTTTGATTTAGTATGTTTATAGATTTTGTATATGAATAAACTGAATGCCATTGACTGTTAATGCATACAAAAAGTGACCTAAATAGCAAAAGTATGGATTTATTTTTGTCATATATTACTCCTAGTTTTTGTTTCTCTGATTTTTTATTATTATTTGTTTTGTTTTATGAAATATTAAACATAATTCAAGACTTTTATCAAAACAAAAAATTAAGGAGATCTTTAAGATAAGATATGCAATTAAAAATTTACAAGATTATCTTTCTTGTTTTTCGGTCTTCCTATCTTCAAGATTAATACTTATCGCATCTTTAAAGCATTAATATAATATGACGCGTCGTTTTTGGCGTTTTACAAGTTTTTATTACCTCCTTAAACAGTCTATTACGGTTTTATCTATATGTATCGTTTACCGTGTTTACGGCAGTTTCATCTGTTTTTGATAATGCCGTATGGACGATTAGCTTCTTAAATTACTCGCCAAAGAGAAAATTATCACATGATATATCGATATCTGTCACATACTTTACGTATGGTTAAAAACTTTACGTACAATTGTTCTGTATTTCAGTCGGTTTTCGAGTTTTTGAAAGTTACAAATTTAGATTTTTATAAATATTTTAACCTTATATATTTTACATTGAATTAAAATACCAGTTTATTTGATTGTTTAAAATACTGTATCGACGATTTTAAGTCTAAATATACAAACTGTTTATTTTTCAGAAATCTGTATATAACTGTCTGGAAGTATAAGCTTGAAACCATTTTACGTCCTTTTATCATACATGTGTCAAAATATCTAACACACCTTACTTATCCACCCTTCAATATATCATTTTATAATAGATAAACGAACAAGTTAACAATATTGGGTACTTTTCAAGCCAATATCCCCCAATTAATGTATATTGGGCGCATCTTAAATATATAACAACTGTCGCTCCAAGTCTTCATTACGTCATCTAGTTTTTTGTTTATTGTATTAACAGATATTGTTCTTCACCATTATGGGCCTTCATCAGTCCGAGGTAAAGCATGTCAAATCCATTGCGCAAAGTTAATTTTGTGAATAACATTGAGCATGTGATTTGATGGAATAATCTTTGGGACGATAGTATTTAATAAATTCCATAATGTACACAATTGCGAAATCCTCTCAGATAAATTAACAAAAATGTGAACACCGATATACCAGCTGTTTGTTTTAACCATGGTAAGTAATATATTTGACCGAAATCTATTTCTATAAAAGAGATGAAAATACATTAGAGTTGCAATAAGTCATTTTAAACAGTCTCTATAATTATGTTACCATAGTATACATCAAATCACTGCATTTGTTATTCAGCATTGCCAATGGCTGAGCATACTAAACTAATGCCTTGCTTGCTATTAACAGCATGAGAAACGTCCTTAATTGTTTAGATGCTGAGAGTAAAACAGGGAAAGATAGAAAACGCATTTTACTTCCGTAGCATGTTTGACTTTTTGTTTGCCTAGACAAATAATTCTAAGAAAGATAAAATGGAAACGCGTCCGTTCAAAATGTCAAATGATTACCATGTCGTGTACAGTACTTTAAATATTGCTGAGTGATAAGTAAAATTATTGGTTTATTTCTTAAATTCAAATAATCCATTCTTGTTTCCATTTACGTCATGAATAATAACGAATTTTACTCGGTTCAAATATATTTTTGCCGGATTCTTTTCGGCAGTTCTTACCCACCATTGTGCTCAGTGGTCCATGCAAGGTATAATTGGTGAAATTTGGTTATTAGCTAAATTCTATGAAAAAATACGCTTTTTGCAATTGATGTAAAACATTTTAAAAAATTATAATCTTCAATTACGGTTTATTGCTGTAAAGTGTAATTTACTGCTATGAAAGTACACTTAACAGACTAACTTATCCATGTTTTAAAATTAATGACCCCACCAAAAAAATAAAAAAAATTAAATAAAGAATAAATAAATCTCTGAGAAATTTTGTTTTAGGAATTCGTCGATATTAAGTCTTGAAATATTTAGTACGTTCTATTTTATTTAAAAAATTGTTTAAAAGAGGTAAAGGATTTGAGACGTTGAGCGGTTTTTCTTTCTTCTCTCCTGTATAGTAAGAAGTCAATAACCAGCTTTACGCAAATGACCAAAAATGTTCCAAAATAGTAGACAAAATCTGTCCTTGTTCATGAATGCAATATGTCAAACATTTGCTTGAACTTGAAACTTGCTTGCGGGAAAATAAACTTGACAGATCTACCCTAAATTGACACGAATGTGTAGCATTCACAGCAATAAATATGTCACTCTTTTCACACGTCTTTATTTAACTTCTTATCTTCTATGACTTCTATTTGCGTTGGTATGGTACTTTTGCACGTCTTGAAGGCACTGCTCTCTGTGACAGTATTTCCTCTTTCACTCAAAATTAATTCTGTAAGTCAAGCGAGTGACTTGATTAATCATAGCTACAGCGCAACAAGAAGAGTTCGACACATAGAGAGCGAATGCTTTAGTTTGAATTATGTTGATTTAGTTTTGAGCAAGGAATTTTACGTTGTCTCGTTTCAATAGAGAATAATATATAAGGTCTGCTCTTTCATAGTGAGCCGAAAGGTCAAAATTTACAATTGAAGGGGTGGGTGCAATATAGTGCTAACCCTCATTTTGCACAAGTTACTGGTTTTGATTTGAATGATTTTTAGACTATAAAGATGAAAAATAGTTTCGAAAAGTTTATTATGATCAAGTACATGGGCGAATAAAGATGTTTTGACCAATTTTGGAGTCCCATGTGATTTCAATAAAACAAGCAGTCACTTGTAAAAGTGAGGGTTAGCACTATAATATTGCCCCGAGGTCTTGAATATTACAATTTCTAAATTTCTAGAAACACTAGATGCCAAAGTTTTTTCTTTTTCAAAATGCTAGATCTAAGAGTACTTGAAGCAAGGATTATGAATTCAGTGATTCCAGAAAAAAATCCAGTGTTTCTAAATGATCTACGGCGCTGAATAACATTAAGGGGCAATATAGTGCTAAGCCATAGTGTCTGATTTTTAAGCCACCCTTATACTTTTGGACGGCTAAATCTTAGCCATACAATGATGTTGCTGAAAATAGTATACATAACGGTGATAATCAAACTCAACCAGAGATGTTTTGCCCAAAATTAATTGAACAATGATGTAATAACTTGTTTTAAATGCACAGAAGAAAGGTGGTCGAAAAATAGGTGTGGGTTAGCACTATATTGCGCCTACCCCTTCAATTTTGAATCAACAGTTCCTTACGTCAAAAATGTTGGTAAACTCAATTGGTGGGTCTTTTTAAAGTAAGCCTGTATTCCCGTATCTACAGTCTGAAAAAACTATGTTACGGAAAAGGGTTTTTGTTTCAAGCTTATTAATATAATTTTGCAAGAAACATGAAACAAGCTAACTTGTATTACTATTCATTTTAATCCCTTAATGTAGAATGAAAAATTACTGTATTTTATATCATTCGAAGGCTTAGAATGATAAAAACTCGAATATAATTTGTTTTTGAAATTCGCGACTATCCGCTTATTTGTGGAAAAAGATCTTATATTTACTGTTCACGTCAGATTTCAGGATCGATGATAGCAAAAGGAATGACCATTTCTGAATTTTGCATGTTTTGTATTATTGGCGCTTTGCTCCGTGTGTCAATTTATTGATGTATGTAATCTTTAGAGATACGGTCCTTTCGTTTGTTAATAGCATAAGGGGCGCACCATTAGATTTCCAGGGGGGGGGAGGCAGGAAGTTTTTAGGTAAAAAATTCCCCCTCCATAGGCAGAAGAAAAAAAATCACCCCTGAACATGGAATAGGGGGAAAAACATTAATTTCCAAGAAAAACAAAATTCGCCTCGAACGGGACGCGAAAAAAAAAATCAACCCCGAACCCAACTTCCTGCTCCCCCTTGGAAATCTAATGGTGCGTCCCTAAAGATAACAAGTAAAAAATCTCCAAGAGCTTTTTTCATGATCATTTGAAGTCAAAGTTCAAAGTAAATCTTGCATACGTTTCAATTTGCTCAAGTTCTAGTATTGAAGATGTTTGACAGTAGGTGTAAAAATTGCACTTGCAAATATCTAATGTGTATCGAGTAAATCGCGTAATGCTACTGCTAATATTTGAACCATGGGGTCGTGTAGTGAGTTTTTAGGGCATCATGTAAAATGTATCTCTTATTTGAATTGAGCTGTTCATATCCTATGTAACTCTACTGAGAAAATTGTACACTTCTTAACACACAATTAGCCTTGACAACAATGTTAAGAAACAAAACGTTTACTTAGAAAGCATTTTAGTCACATGGAAAAAAAATGTTAAATTATTTAATCTAGATTCTAGTCCGATTGAAAAAACATAATTCATATTGAACAAAATAGGTCTCACTAATTCGGTATTGAAGGTACTCAAATCCGTGTTATATGAAATTCGAAAAGCGACTGAATATTAATGTTTAGTGTATGTGATACCTTATACGATATGAGATCAATAATATAAGGAGCAAATGTACTTTGCCATTTAGATGAAACCACAATCGTTGTTCTAAATGTAAAAACACATGACTATTGTTGCTTCAACATTCTAAAGTGTGACGAAGCATTATTTGCACACGAAATATTTCAATTTCAGATTCAAATAATCAACTGAATTAATAATCAAAGTAACACACCTGCGACATTAAGCCCTTTGCGAGCCCTATATGTGCATGCTGGATAATTCCTTTATTAAGATCTAACCATTATAGCTCACCATTATTCAAACATTCTCTTTGAAGGGTCGTTCTATTTCCCCCAACCCCATTCCTTGTTACATATTCATGAAGGCTTCTGATCAATAGTACCAGTGATATAAAGAATAGTCCAATAATTCTCCCGAGAAACCTAACTGCTTTGGTTTTTATTCTAACTATAAGGTATATCTATATATAACTAACCAACTAACTAAAGTTATGTTAAATTTGCTGAGCGATATTACTAACTAAAATAGTGGGTGTATGACTCGAGATATTTCAGATTAGTTGATAAGGAGCATAAGTGATCTGCCCAAAAGTATACTTTTCCGCTTCCTTGTGATGAGTAGAACGTCTTGGAATGGTTTAAAACCAAATTTGACCAATGTTGAAATGTCTTCTTATATTTTGGCGGCCATTTGATTCTTGCAAATTAACCAATTTTAACAAACTGACTTTTTCCTGTTATTTTTTATAAATTGGGTGGTATATTGTTTGGGATGTCATCAAAAGTAATTTACTATTAGCATCTATGCCTTAGCAGCCAATATTTATATTGATATTGAAATAATGTTGTTATTTCGTATAAATTCAAAATATTTTTCGAGCATTTTTTCTATAAACATAGAACCATATCTTTGTTTACATCTAGAGAGTTAATGTTTGAATATTTACTCTGATTCACAAACGTGTTCGAAGGATTAATAATATCTGGAAATTTGAGTTGAAAAAAAAAAGGTTTCATGTTCATGTAATATTGCGCTCCATAACATTAATTATCCATGATTTTGTTTGTTTGTGATTAATCTTAATCGGATGTACTATAATAGTAGCCAGAATACGCTTTAAACAGATTTTTCATGTAATCAAATATTTCAATTTAAACCCCAATTTAAAAATAATATGTAAAGAAACTATTTTGTAACTAGTAACTATTTTGTCACCAGTATTTATAAATTGATTTGTTAGTGCAAAGGGAGTGTAATTTATATCTTGCACATACGTTTTCACTTATTGTATAAGTTTAAGAGGTTCATATATGGTATGGTTAACATCGTTGAATTTTGAAAATAAAACTTACATATTCAAATTTCTATCGATCTTAAGTATAGTGCAGTATGATTGTATCTTAATCGACATACAGACAGCGTGGAGCTATGTATAATTAAGTGTGTTTTCTGTATTATTTTTGCCTCTGATGTATGTATGCTTTGTTTTACATATGTTAGTATTCATACGTAGGAACATTTGCTTGTGATAGAGACAATGATAAGAAATTCCCGCACGAAGCAAAAGTGGTTACATTAAAAAGATTCTCCTTTTCTTTACAGTTTCTGACATTTGTTTAGAAATCAGTTAATTATAACTTATATAATGCGTAAATCTAAAAGAGAAAAATACTTCTGGGATGTTCTACAATAGAAGGATGTTCACGCTATTAACAATATATGTTGTCCCTGTCTTGGCCAAACTAGTTGTTCAAAACCAATGCAAGTGGCCTCACAAGGTCATTGTATGATAAAGCAAGACAAGGTAGCGATATGTAAGAGGCTTGTGATCGCTCCGTCGTTGCTACGTTGTAAGAAATATAACATGAAGGTGATGTTAACCTAGAATGTTTGTTAGCGGGGTTGGGCTTATCTGATGGGAATAACGTTCTTGTTTTGAATGAAGATGCACATATAAAAGCGGTAATTCAAAATTGGTAATGGATTATTTTTCTGCATTGCAAAAATGTACGCACCACTTTTATACAAATGTTTATTTCTTTGTTTTAAGTGAATAGCTGGGACTCTCTACTATTCAATTCTGTTGATTTTAACAAAATCGAAATCTAAAGTTGGGACATAGACAAACTGCACACTACATATAGACCTATAACGATACACCCCAGTACAAATGAACTGATGCCACCGTGTATTTTAATATTAACAAATTAAATGAAGAATGAAGAGAAATGTGCATCGTATACTAGAACATTAATAACGATTAAAAAATCACAAACAACCCGTTCAAGGTAATATTTCATTTATTGAAAAACAAGTCCTGGCCACACGGGGATTAGAATTGGGGCCTCTTGCGTGCTGTACAATTGCTGGCTCTATGCACTGATCTATCTTAGTGAGATTTGGAATTTTGAAGTTGAGGTTTTTCATGTTATATTTCTATTTATATCCTACGGTATGTCTGCGTTCTTTATCTCTTATACACCCTCTCTGTTAATCAATTGCCGCGTGATTATGGGCTAAGCTTTATTAAAAAAAATAACCACATCTTTGACACCGACCACGAATTCCAAAACACCAAACAAGCAGCCCCAATGTAAAAATACCAACCTTTAAGCCTCTCAAACTAACAAAATTATCTAATGACATAAATACCTCAAATAATATAGTACTCATACAATTTAAACGGCACCTGTTCCCCGATGCTATATTGAACACTGAAATTGATTTATGAAATAAT
>JXSR01S036758.1:6497-22852 GCA_000969725.1 Ophiothrix spiculata | reverse complement strand
AATGTGCTTGCACAAGATGATGGCAAAGTTTGCACTTTTAGCTACCCCACTTGATTATCATGATATTGAGTTACTAAAGTTAGCGGGTTTTTTTTATTTCATAAAAAAATGTTATTATGAAAAATTCACACTTCTCGTAATTATGGAATTAGGTTTCCATATTTAATAGGAGCTGATAGAATGAGTGTGCGCTAACTTGGGTTATTTAAAATTTATTGACTTCAAAAGAAAACAAAACAAAATCTAACAGTGAGACTTCTTAAGGTACATAAATCCTAAAGACACTAGCAAACTTGTAATGAAACCTGCTGGAATAGGCATTTCAGCATGGATCAACAGATTCTATTTCAAGAATATATACATTTATGCATTGGATCATTTTGTTGACTTGAAATATTTACTCGATATTATTTTTAAATTTAATATGTACTTAAAACAAGTAAGAAAGTACTTTTAAGGTTAAATTTATAACCCAAAGTGATTTCGACAATTGTTTCTACTCTTTTAGCTTATTATGTGTTCTCGATTTTTTTTTCATACTTCAAGAATACCTTGCAATAAAAGCTATGTGGAGTATTGAAATTCAATATTTCCTAGTGCCAATAATAGAAATGCAATGAGATACAGTATTGTCAAAATATTTTAATAAATCCCCAGAGATTTCTTATCAATTCATTTCCAAAGGCTTTCCTGTTGAAGAATACGTCTCGATATCATGATGACAAGATGACACATATACTGTTGAATGCTAATATTGAACATGATTATGGTAAAAGTATTTTTGCTTTAAATGTTACTTGCTATTATATTGAAATACATGTAGAATAGAATCAGCGCAGATTGTATTGACAAAAATGAACAATTATTAAACAGTTAGGTTGAACGCCAACTTTGACCAATATTATGGTTAAAGTATTGTGTTACTTACTTACTGTGATATAGAAATATATGTCAAATGACTAAGTACATAATTTGTGAAGTGTATTGAGTAAATTGCGATTTAGAAAAATAGCATACAATAATTAGGTTATAAATGAAATCCATACCAACATTTATACCGTCCTGTATCTAAAATGTCATCTTGTCCACGTAAACTGATATCGGGGTTACAGTAAAGATTGAAGGCTCTTCTGGTTTTGCGGCTTATTTTGGTTTCGGGTGTCACTTTCTGTGTATTGTGTCTGTCCGAATGAGACTCTTTTTTCTTCAAACGCTCCCTACTTATATATGTCAGGTGATATATGACCGAGATTTCAGCCATATAGCCTGAAGAAATTTTGAATGGTCATTTGAAACTTCACAATAGCTGCTACGTGACAAAAATATATCTATGTTTTAACGCGTTATATTGTATTTTGTTTGACGGCAATGAAAAGAGGATATAATAGTAAATGATTATTCATGGAAAAGGAAATCACTTTCCTCGTGGGAATTTTGATGAACGAAGACAAAGGCATATGGTATTGATATTGTATAATGTTTTATCATTTGTTCAAATATGTGGCTGTCCAGCCCGTATGAACCGTAAATACCAAAAACTTCATTTTGCGTTACAGTTGAAAAGTTTCATTTCAAGAAAATGATAGGAAATATTAAATAAATCTGCATGTTTTTAAGACAATCAACAGAAATTATAGGGCTTACTGATGTTTAAACGCGTTTATCTCAGTGACACTTTTACTGCCTGACAAACTTTGACGGACCATAACTTGACTTTTAGAAATCGAGTGAAGTTCATCGAGGTGGTATTTTAATCCTTATAACATGTTCTTTGTAAATATTAAAAAAGTAAAAATGACAAGAGGTGGTATTCACGGCTGGTTTGGGATACGCGTTTATTAGAACATAAACATTGGCTATGTATTTGATAACCACTAATTATTAAGAAAGCAGGAGGGGCTAAGTTAAAAGTGGAATATATTCAGGTAAATATGTCACCGATGATATTCTTCGTAATAGAAAAATATTTTGTGGAGTTGACAAATGTTATATACTCAAGTAATGCTTTGCAATGCTTATACACAAAGCAATTTCTAGCCGACAGTCACGGAAAATACCATACCTAGAACTAATTGCTAAAATTCAGCTCAATTGAAATTTGTTTTTCATTTAAAGTCTGACTTTTCTTTCATCGATCATGGGGAGAAAATACAACACAATTAGAACAAAAATAACAGATATAAAATAATCTAACCGGACCTTTTTTCTTAAATAATTACGAATCACTAGACCGTTACTACATAAAAACGAATACATGAACATGTACGAAGGATATATGAAAAATAACCAATAATTTAACTTCTACTTTGTTCTCTAGATTACTTTAAGTTCGAATCTATTTATATCATTATATAGAACGCATGTATTATAGCAATCATTATTTTTCTGTTTCTTACGGAATAATCATAATTCATAGGATCGGGTTTGTTTTTAAGAATATCGGTATTTTGGGGTAAGTAAAGTTTATGAAAAAACATAGAAAATTTGCACTCTATTACATAACAATAGCAATAGTTTTTTTTGTGTTGGCTTAAAGAATCAAGTTGTAATATACCTTTGATATTAATCTAATAGCACCATCTGATTTTTATTATACGGTTACATCTGATAATAAATATGTATGGTTGTTATTCATAGTTTGCTATTCTTCAGTTGCTTAGAGGTTGTTATCCATTTTGTATTTATTCTCCTGAGTGTATTCTCATTTCAAATAACATAACATTTTGTTATTGCTTTACCGTTGCTGCAAGTAATATCATCCCTGCAGTAGATGATCCAATTAGATAAATGTGATAATTCAAACATATACAAGTGTATATATATGATGGAGCATTATGTACCAAAAGAGGAAATCGTTGGAATGGACAAGTTCCTTTTGCTCCATTCAATCAGTTTCACAAAAAGGCAATATGTTTAAGTCGATTTTGATAAGGAAACAATACCTATCCCCTCCTTGTACAGCTACGTTTGATTGTTATGTACAATTGTTATTATTGTATTTGGAGAAATAATGAATCAGAAGCCAGCAAACGTATCAGTACTGTTGTTCATGTACGTTATGCTTCTTGATCAATTGAAAAGAGTAATAGGTGGAAGACAACCAAAAATACCTTGTATATGTTATGATTATTACACAAGAAACTCCTGTAAACTTCAAAATTTAGTTAAACTTAATTGAATTTTTCTTTGTTCTCATAATGCGGGAAATTAAGAAAAATAGTATTGAAGTTGAAAGTGTATTCATAAATATGGTCAAAATAGATTTTAGAAAATCAAAACCAATGGATTATCTGTCTCAAACATATATATCACATTAATATAAACTAGAAATTAAAAAAAAAATGTTTTGTATCTAAGAATGAAATCAATAATATTCTAATATTGCCACCTCTGAACAAATGATGTAATCGTAACCCTGTCCCTGAGAGCATTCCCAAATACTTAATAGTTACCTCAACACCGCTCAATGTGCTTGTTCTCCATCACTATGAACTCAATCTTCGTATTCAACTTAACTACCAAAGGTTAAAAATCCCATCATATTATTTTCCCAGTTTTGCTCTCATAGCGTAAAATTTCATTATAAAGTTCAACGAATCCTTTTTATAACTTTATTAAGCAAACATAAATCCAGCCTGCTTTATATTAAAACTGTCAGATCAAATTATTGACAATTTCGATAAAGTTCAAGCTTGTGATTATTATTATACCTATCTAAGATAGCTCAAATGTATTGCCAGTAATATTTATTACTAACCTGCTATGGAGAATTCGTTAACCGTTAAAATGGTTTGCAGCGGTTCATAAATATTGGATTGTGGATGCTGTTTCTGAACGTAGTGATCGTAAATTGTGTTGAGACTAGAACTGCAGTGCTGTTATAATAATAATAATACTTTTCATTTTTAAATTTTTCTTAAGCAGTTTTCGAGATTTTGCCTGAACTTACATGCATAGGTAACGTAATTTTATGGCAAACAATTAAGTACTACTTTTATTTGCCAAATACCTTCAAAATATATTTTTCTTGATCCATATTGGATTTTTCATGTTAATCATGCATTAGTTTAAAGTTATAATCACTTCATAGAACTACCTAATTTGAGTTCTGAAAGCATGAAACCAAATTGAGCACACCTTTATGGATTTCATGTGTTTAAGCATTAATTAACCCCTGCAAGGCAGTAACTACCTTGTAAATATAATTACAGTGTATAACTTGAAACGATGGCAGGGTAATGTCGCAGTGGTTTTTTGCAGTTATTTGTCGTGTTTACTTTAATCGTAGAAAATTAGAACCAAAAGAGATTATGTGTACAAAATAGGATTAAAATCGCTAATTTAGAAAACGAGCTTAAAACTTGTCATAATATTATATGCAATAATTTCTATTAGTTTTATTCAATTCGAATATCAAAATCCAGAATAGTCCAAGGAATAAATAGTAATATAATTACAATACAAGCTGTCAAACTCAACATATAGTTAAAAGAACATGTAAGGATGTATGTAATATAAAAAACTGACCTCACTTTATATATTGTTTATTCAAAATAGCCACTTGCAACTTATCATTCACTTTTTTTGAGAACAAGTTGTACTTTATAATCCAAAGTCAGTCAATAAATTATGCGTACTTTGTTTCATATAAATGAATACTTATCACTTTATTGTGATGGTTTACTTAGAATATAAATAATGTGCATTAGTATTTGATTAAAATGAAGTGCAAAATATAGATATCCACGTCAAATTAAAATAGAATCGCATTTCAGGACAAACAAAATAATTTTGACTTTGGAGTGTTAAGAAATAATTTACTGTCATTTATATCTTATGTTATGTTTATATATAAATAATTTGTGTTTAGTATTCAGTTGTCAAACCATGTTTAGTGTTTACCGATTTTTAAGTTGATAAATAATCTCTTTTCAAGTAATAAGAAGTAAACAAACATCTATTTTGAACATACGTCAAGCACAGTTTTGCCAATACTAAGTAATCTACTTTGCGATCGTATGTGATCCGGTAAATGCTAAAAATACAAATTTTAAAATAATTAAAATTTTTTATTTTCTTGTACATTTTCGGCCTTATTTTATTCATCCATTGTGTCAATGAAAGAACGCTATTACTTCTCATAAACTAAATTGATAAGATTTGCCATCTTCGTTGGCCTATGCATAATAGTAAATTCAGTTAAACATAAGAGAAAAGTCCCTTGGGTGGCTATAGTGGCATTGATGAACTATCCATGATGGCCAAGTTGTCATCTACGTTACAAAGTGAATTAATTAGATATATGCTGGAATGCATCCAGGGATATATCTTTTATGCAGGACAGTTAATGCGCATACATTCACTGCAGGGTGATTAAAAGCTGCCAATGTTTAACAAACGGGTTAATCTTTCGAGCAACATTTATGCTGAATTCGACCAGGAAAAAGCAATGGAAGTATTGAAACGTCAAACGTTAGTACACCAAGTTGCTATTTTAATGCAAATTAAGTAACTAAACAAAATAATACAAAATTAAGATTTTTTTGTATAATTTTCAGCTTAATACTATTTTTACGTATATGCTTCTTTATTACTCAGTTACCTTTCCGGTCTGTTTCTAACCACCTACTGTCTTATAAGAAATACTGATTATAGATTAAATTGAGAGTTTTTGTCAACTATTAGTCCATCTAGGATGGACAATTCATCTATATGAGATACATGTGAAACTAAATTCACGCAAACATCTTGCTATAGTGGCTATGTAAAAGGTCATATCAGACTCACGCAATAGGTACTATGGGAGACACAAAATTCAACATTGTCAGATTGTTTTCAAAATGGTCTCAAAATGTTCCTTTAGCAAAAGTGTCTACACGAAGTAATAGTTTAAAGTGCTAAGTTGTTATCCAAGTTAGATATTCCATCTACTTTATCTAGATGGACCTCACAAGTAAGCGTTCACTTTTTAGGTCCATCCAGATAGACTAAAGTTAGATAGCGTTCTAGTAACGTATGTATTAGAATGAACACGGGAATATCTATAATGCAGGACAATTATTTTAAGGTTCGATTTTACATGCGTATACATTCACTACAAAATGACTAATAATTGCTAATTGTACACGTAGAATGCCACATACAAACAGAGATATACTGAGAGTGCTATAAATATACGAGTCCTAGAATAAGATCATGTTGAGCTGACTACTTATTAAATTGTCAATATTGCTCAAGATCGGGTGCTTGGAACACCTGCTCTGCAGTCGACCGATGATGATTTTGCTTAATCTAGATACGTGTAAGGTTAATTATTGTTAAAAGAAGGGAGACAAGGAGGTTATACATGCACTCTTAATTAATCAAATATACATTATGTTTTCGCTTCTATTAACCTCAAATAATAAGGAAATTTAAATGAGACAAAAATGCTTTTTCAGGCCATTGCAACAGCTTGCAGCATGAGACTTTCTGAAAAGTACATGTTCTTCAGAAAAGCTGCACATATCATATTTCTTAATAAGTATTTACAACAGAGCAGGTGAACCTCCTTTGCCCTCGTGTCTCTCTTTCGATCTCTCTTGATCGGATTTCTTTACTGATAATAGGTTAATGCATTTCTTTCAGCACTAGTTATCTTTTACATTATATAATTATGATCCAAATTATGAGCAAAACATGTTTCCAACTTATGCAGGGAATGCAGTGTATCGTTAATGGAAAAGTATTACGTCATAACAAATAAAGTGAACATACCATGTTTTTAAATAAATAAGTACATTTATAATGTTACATTACAATGCAAGTTATGAGGGTTATTTCCGAATCTCACGAGAAATATTGATCGTAAATATAGAGTAGACAAATGCTAGTTGGATCAATTTATTTAATAAATGTATATACACATATATGTACATTTAGGTATATATTTTTTGACATTGATCCCATGGTGTAATAGCACATTTAAATCATCGTAACAAAATTTCATTTTATTGGTACTCAAATTTGTTATCTACCAGTCTTAATAAATAATTATTTCCCTTAAGACAGTTATTGTCAAAATATCTTAACATGATGTTTATGGTCAACTAGACGCAAAAGCACCGTAAGCTAATGTACATTTTGCGCAAGTGTCTCAAGAGGACCGGAGTGACATATCTTAAACAGTCTGTGTTGATAGTGTAGTTATCTATGCCCATGATGCTTGGTAGTATTTTTAATTAAGTCTGCTTAGAATGAATAACAGGATAGATTCAGCAAGGAAGGCTATTTGTTCAATTAGATATTATTGCTTGGTGACAAATGTAATGTATTAGCCTTGGCTCAAATGATTAATGAGTTGGTGACCAATAGAAGACCTTATCTAACAGAATGAGTGAAAAGTCGCAAATTTACATTTTGAGTTAGGGGCCGCTTCAAAACTCAACCGGCGGTTGTCTGCCGGTTCTGGGCGGTGTGCTATTGTTTATTCCGGTTGCACCGCCCAGAATCGACAGGCAACCACCTGTTGAATTGTGAAGCGGTCCCTTAATTAGATAATAGTTCAGCTTTCAAGTGCTATATGATATGTTATTTGGAGATAAAAAAATCAAAGGTGTGTCAAGGAAAATGATTTGAAGACATTTTTCTTTATGGGTGAAGCTGCATAATATATGTGACCCGTCATATCGAAAGATCAAACAATTGTTGTTTGAAATATATATATCAATATCGCGAAAAAAACACACAACCATCTGACCATTTTTTGTTAAACATTTATGTTTTGTTGTTCTTTTGTAAAAAGAACAACAACGATCATGCAATTATTTCCTTGAATACTTTATGATTTTATATACTTAAATTATTGTTCTTTTTTATTAAGCACTCCGTCAATTATTTCACTCCAATAATTGATCGAAAATCAGTCGATTCTTTTACCTGATTTACTGCCAAATTACACAATGTTGTCATCCACACAAGATAGCATTTTAATTAAATGTGCTAGGAATAGATAAGACACCATATTATTTGAGCGGCGTGCTATTGTAACGTGAAGCTAAGTCTACACATGTAAATGCTCTGATGTGAGAATTCTGTAAGTTGGTTCACCCAGTAGTCGTAGGTGTTTATGTGAAATAAGAAAAGCTCCTCTTCTTTTATATCTAATGTGTATGTGTCACAGGTTATCCATTTGTATATTTTGATTTTACATGTGTACATGTAATTTTTTTTAACCAGGTACCTTATTTCTTGTATATCTTGAATATCTTTAACAAATAGTTATGTTAATATGTAATATCTATGTAATCATTATATTTTCTATACACAACAAGGGATTAAAATGATATGAAGCGGGATTAAATGGAACAAAAAATATTGTATATCTATATATTACCTCGTATTGCTTTAAATATATAATAGTAGAGCATTACATTGCATACTTAATGTTAAATGCAACCACCATTGCCCTATCTAGAGAGTAGTTTGAAAGGAATGCTATTTGCAATGTACAGCATAAACGACCTTGAACATCATCTTGATTACAGACACTACATCGGCAAATATTTTTTGTTAAGTAAACATTTTTTCTCGCGTGTAAGCGTTTCGTATCTTCTGTAATATATAAATGAGATTGAATTGCACTCGTCTCTCCAGGTATTTCCCGACATGATGACGTCATTAAAATATGAGGCTATGAGGTTTACTAAGCCACGCAATGCCTGTGTGCAATGCATTTAGTAAAATACAATAAGTCAGTTCCCACTCCAGTTTGTAAGTCGAATTTTATATCTTAATAGGAAAAATGCTACTGCAGTTTATTGGTTATATTTACATCTTTCTTAGGATCATTTGTTTAAAAATATATTTATTGTAAGATATGCCCGTTATGTTTATTATAATCGACGAGAGTAGTCAAACGAGAAAAGGTAATCATACCTTTATCATTAGTAGGACTCGCGAACCAGCATTTTTTAGAGGAGATTATAGCAGCATTTATATGGTTGTGTTTTGGAAAGAAAATAAAACAAACAAGAAAAACAAACTAAAATTCATAATAACGACATCACAAAATGTCTTAGCATATTACATGCAAAGGTATATGTACTCGGAACGAAAAGTATTTCTACTGACTTGTATAGCGTCGTCAGTTATGAACCTAAACATTCATAGAACAGGTATCCTCTTAGCCGCAAGCTATTTACGGGTCAAAATATGCAAACATGTATTTCCAGCTGTCTTTGTTTAATGCTAGTATTTAACGTTTCCTAAGAATGTATATATTGTGAAGCGAAATCGGCGAGGATAGTTCACAGCAAGGTTTAATAATTTTGCTGTATGTGTATAACTAAAAGCGAAATTTAGGCCTTCAATGCTGGTATGATTTACTTGTATTATAATGATATATTGTCGATATTTTTGAATACGAAAGGAGACACTTGTTTGTAAACAGCTGATTACACATTGGTTTTGACATTAGTAGAACACCTTTTGGCTTTTCATTTGTACTTTTTAAAGAAGGACTTTCTTCTTCCTCGCCATTTGTTTAAAAGATAACTTCTTTTGAAGTTTTTGAATAAGAATTATGAATTGTAAATATGTCTATATGAACTCTGAATTAGAATACTTTGTGCTAAACAAGCCCAAAATAAAATATAATTTACAAGCAAATATATTATGTCTGTCACCACGCGGTACTTAAAACCAACGCTTCCCATATTAGTGCATCAGCTAAACCATTCCTATAATATCTATTTTGTACGTGTATCGACTAAATTATATGTTCAATTTAAATAACAAATTTGTTTGCAATAATCTACACCTAGCTTTTATTTATATATTCAAAAGACCATAAAAGATGAGGCCAGTATTTCCATGCAATTTATTTTGAACATGTAAGCAATAACTCAATTAGTTCAAATTTCAAAGCATGTTAATCGTTACAAGTATAAATACCATAATACTTATACACCATGTTCACAATATAGTCTTCATAATGCAATTAGAGCATTGGGGCATTTCAATATTGGTCAGTTGAAATACATTATGGTCATGCATCGAATATATTCAGCTGCAATGGTTTATGCGGTTATGACGTAGACATATGGTCAAATAGCTACATATAAATCATCACATCAATAATAACCGTACTGCTTTAAGTTTATTTGAAATAATGTGTTTGGCATACATAGTGTATTAGTTTAAGCTTGTATGAAGTAAGTAAAACTGTACCATATATTTTCTTTGTGTTGGTGTAAATTCAAATGAGACTTTTTCAGTTGACTTTATTCTTGATTATAAACAATGCGATATAAATTATGAAGCAGACTTTAACAACTAATTTTGGTTCTCAAAACACTTTTAATCTCTCTGTAAACTATATGAGATACAACACATTATTGAACCATTTATTTTATAAACAGTTGATCATTCATAACGCCTTCAGACATTGAAATTTATTTTCACACATAAGCAACTTTCCTTCTCCTCAATTATCCCAGATTTTCCCCCAAATATCATCACCTCTTGTTGTATATATAAACCTCCATTTAGAAAACTCGCTTTTACATTCATGACCTTTCATGCACCCCCTATTCATCCTAAATAATGTATTGAACTATGTTGAACTTTTGCAAACATGTTACTTAGGAGATGCAGACATACAATGTTAACATGGTTATGTTCGTGTGTTTAAACAAAATGGAGTTCCTGTTTCTACTGTATATATTTGCCTGTTAACCTGGTTGGCCTCTTTTGTCATTTAATAATTGGAACATGTTTTTTTTTTCTTGTATACTTTGAGGTAAATACTAGTTCAATAGAACATTAAAGCAATGTTTGAAAATTATGGTAGACTTATAGATATAATATTAAGGCCAAATATACCTATTTTACATTACTAAAATAAATACACTTTTTGATATGCATTCGTGTTATTAACGCGCGTTCAGTGATGATACTGTACATCTAAACTTGATATTTAGCCATTCTTGGGTTGGTCACAAACGTGACAAAATGTTGCATGCGATTTGTTTTAACGTGAACATAGAATCAGTTTGTTTTCAATGTATGTACAATATTAAGAACGATAAAATGTTTCTATCTTAACCAAAATATTCTTTATACAAAATATTCATTTAGAAATATAGCCGAAATAATAATAATAATAGATACATTTCGACCCGCTTGACCGAAATCATACGAATATCACTTATTTGCACTACTCATACGAATACCACTTATTTCCACTACTCATACGTATACCACTTATTTGCACTACTTGCCAACTTGAATAAGCTACTGGGTTAAATCTAAAAAACATAATTCAAATCTGTTGCCTAATGTTGGAATGCTAAGGTTCAAGAAACAAGCAAGCAACGTTTCGTGGCGTTTGTGACATGTCAAAAAAGAATAGCCGTAGATTACATATCCGACACTTGATGATTGAATGTAGCATTTATATATATCTAATCCAAAAAATAACTAGTCAACGAGTCCAGAAATTACTAGTCAATGAGTCCATTCTCGTAATATTATGATAGCAAAAATGTGTACTTTTTAATAGTAGTGAAATCAAAAATTGTGTTAAATGAAAACTCAAATATCGTTCCATGAAAATCTCTAATATAGACATTCTGTCAACTTGAAAACTCAAGGAGGCAATGATTACTCTTTAAAGCAAACCATCGACTGATTTGTTTTTATACTGTTGCGAAAATGAAGCCTGCTTTCTAAAATCTTACCTGATATAAATATAAAACAACTCATTTTAACAAACAACGAAAATATAATAATCTCAAAAAAGGAAAAAGCAAACAAACAAACACACACAAAAACGTGTTAAAATAAATATAGTTGCATAATCGTCGACGATTGCTTTCTTAAAATCACACTCACAGTGTTAATCCGATGCAGACGTGCCTGTTCAATATGGCGGGTTTGTATCAATATCCTCAAACGCCTCTTGGCAACCTTATGTTCAATGTAATCAGTTCTGAATCGATAATAAGCTGGAACTCTCCACGCAATGTCGGCTGCTTGTCAAAATGCTCATCATTTTAGATTGGATAATTGGCGGGTATTACGTGGTCAGGTGATTGTTTAGAGGGATGGATTTTAAACCTATTTTCGCTTGCTGTTGAGCTTAATCAACATGTTTTCACCAAAAATGGGTTAAGCTCATACCTCTTCAAATAGATTTGGATAAACGTCCATACACAATTTCAGTTAAGTGTGTGTTGATACTTAATTGTATGCATAACATACTAGTAAGAATATTTTTAAACTCAAAGCAATGATTCAAATTTCATTAATCTAATAAAATACAATATAATTAAGATTCCTAAAATGGTGTCAATGTAGATTCTTATTCACATAGGCGACAACTTTTCTTGTCAGTTTAATAAAGTAGTTCTCATTGAAGAGGATGATACGAAGCTGCCAAACCAGGCATTTGTCAAACCATCGATGTGATTGACGTTGATGCCTTTAATATCAGCTGCTTAATCAAGTCGAATTACTAGTATTACAGCAAGACACTACTAGACGTGACAGATTACACATCTCTCCTCCTCCGTAAATTGGCTACTTTCTTATTTCGCTCATGGTTGGATTATATGTACAGGCGGAGATTTGGTGCAGAATCCCTGTGGATTTTAGCAATCCCATTAACACACTTATTCAACTCAACCTAGTAAACGTAGCATCTTATTTTGGTTTACATCAAATCAATTTCAGTCACGCTTTGAAAGTTTGTATACAAATATATTTAGATGTCTCCAATTATCTGAGACCAACACCGTTTGATGAAATATTACATTGGTCGTAAAGTTGGCAATAATTTGTTTCAATATATCGTTTCTTTCATCTAAAAATTCGAAAGACATTTTTATTTTTATAAACCTATTGTTTAACGAATTAGATGACAAGCCAGTAACATACATGTCACCTTCAAAATGGCGGGCTTATAATTCAGGTTTCTTTTGATACGTCTTAAGGCAACCTTATATTCTGTGTAATCAGTTATAAAATGATAATGAGCCAAGCGTTTCAGTTCCGGCAATGCAGTCTGTTTACCTAAGGAAAATGCTCATCCATTTATTTAGGCGGGAAAGTATGGCTCTCTATATTGTCGCTGCATTTTGCCGTCAGGTGCTGAATTTCTTGCTTCTCGTTGGGCTTAGATGACCTGTTTTTATAAGACGGGAACAAGTAAGACACTTCATTTGAGAAACATTGGATCTTTCAAGCTGCCGGCTGTATTTGTGATTTGCGAACATTTTGTAAATTTTAAAGGGATACCTAATCAAATTAATGTCTTTTTACATACTTAATATGTCAAAATCTGCAGGCTAGCAAGTGTAAGGGTAAGACATGCAATATTTAAAAACCCAATTAAAACACATCTCATCTAATGACACTCAAGAAAAGACATGCAATTGAAAAACAAATGTTTAAAAATGCTGTATCACAAATTATTATACTCACAGGGACTCAATAATTACGCTATTTGGCATCACTTATCATGCTTATATTGCAGTATTTTATTTTTAATGCGTGTTTCTGCAGATAATGAGTACATAAATCTATTTAAATAAGTCTGAGGCTAATAAATTCATATTATTTTGTAATAACATAACTGAATAATGACCTGGTTGCAGATGTGGTGGTGAAAATACATACTGATAGACGAATGTAGCTTCATAGCTTTCATTCTTGAAATGACGAAAAAAACACGTAGAACAACAAGAGACGCAGATGTTTCTGTACGTTATAGGTACTTGTTATTTATCAAAATGATAACTAGAGAAATGAAATCTGGAATCACTCAAGTGAATTGCGTGATTGCATTAGGGTACTAACTACTCACAGATGAGGGGAGTTCAGGTGTGAGAATTGTAAATTTATGAAGATGATAGACGTTTTTGACTCATTGCAGATGCACATGTTTGCTATTGTATTAGTCGCCCACGCTTAAAAGATAGCAATATGTTGATTGGAATTCATAGAAAACATCTTTATTTTTATGTGCTGTTCGTATTCGTTGTATAAACATGTAACAAATAACACGTGTAGAGTGCATTATTTTTACATTATCTGATTTTTGTAAAATAAACTTGTGTTTTAAACAAAGCTACTTGCTTTCGAGACTAAGGCGCATCTTGAGTAGATATATAAATGTGATGACTCACCCCGAAAAGGGGGACTTTGCGACAGAACACTTTTCGAAAAACTGATGAAAATAGGCAGAAAAAAATAAAGAAAATAATAAGAATTTTCAGCAGACTTTCTATTGTAAAATTGATATCATCTTCAAAGTCCCCCCTTTCGGGGTGAGCCATCACAAATGATTGTTGATAACTATGGCCTTTTTAATTTATGCATATCACATACAGGGACAAATATTAATTCATACTATTACTAATAATATGCATGTAAAGTCCTCCTTCTAATAACTCAACTCAGCATAAGGTACAATCGAATTTGATTTTAAAGTATGCAGGAGTTTTTGCATTTGCAATGTGCTTCACGTTTCATACAGATCAAAAAAGGATAGAAATCGGTGTATGTAAAATTTAATTACTCTCTAATTTAACTTTATCATAATTCAACCATATTTTTATCCTTGACAAACAACTCACAGGTTTCAGTATCACTCGTTTCCATATCCGTTCATTGGTTGACAAAAGTTGTTCAAATCACCTAACTTAACACGCTTCTTACTTGTTATTTACCCGACCCACTAAATTGTACACGTAAACTTAATGTTTTCATAACACAAGATCTGCCATGTTTATTATTAGCTTACGCAAACACTATTTACAGCGCGAGATACAATAAGGCGCTCACTGTACAACGTTGTATATTTACATTATGCTTCATATTTCATGCTATATGAAATCGGAGAGAAATCTGTCGGAAATTGGATTACACACTAACTTAATTTTCTCAAAACTGTTAAGGGAGTAAGGTGAAACTGTGAGGCAAATATGCTACCTGCATACTGACATTCACATTTTCGCTTGTTTCCATTCCGCCGCCCTCTTTAAGGCACGATTTCTTTTATTGTAGAACATTCATTCAAACTGTGTGCTTATTCTAAAAAATAAAAAAAAAACACACACAAAATGAGGCAAGCGATTCTTTTTTTACTGCGTTTAACATATTTTAAGTAAGGTACAAAAATGAAAAACTGTATACTTTTTTAATAGATTTTTTGACAGGTAAGGTACATGATTTAACACATCGAAATAAGCAAGTTGTCGCATTTTCTTAAAATGATATTGGTCAATGCTAGAATATAATAAGTGTTAAAAGATTTGTTGTCTGAAATAAAATGTAGACACAATTATTAATTATCTTGTTAATCTTTCAATTGTGTGAACAACTGGTCACATAAATATCGATAAACGTTTTCAGATATTGCTATATCCATTACACTAGAAAGTGGCACATTAAAAAGGGGCACAGATGTTTTTGTTTTAGGTAATTGTTCATCATGACAATTGTAACTGAATTTGAATATGGTTTCCTTCAATTGAATTGTTTGATTTAATTGATTTAATTAGGATACAGTTACTTGCAAATGAGGAGAGTTCAGGGCTAAACATGTAAATGTATGAAATTGATAAAAAAAATGTTATTATTTACCAATGTCTGTCACTGAATTAGTCGCCCACGCTTAAAAGATGTGCATTGGTGAAAAGATATATCTTAATATGAAGAGTTCTTATTTTATTGAATTAAATTGTGAAAGAAAAACACTTGAAGAGTACTTCATAAATTACGTGTGTTTCCTTGATATTGTTATTCAGATAATATTCATAGGTTCAACAATAGGAAAATATATTTTTTCATACGTAATAAAGTTATTGCACAAATTATATTGTTTTAATTTTAACACGTTCCTAATAGTACTCCACAAAATTAATATCACGATTAATAAGTTTTATATATTCATGCATATATATTCAGGAAAGAAGAGAATGGTTAGGCCAGTCTAGTCTGTTAAGCATACTTTATTTCATTCACTCAACACAATTTATTCATGTTCAACGATAATTGTCATCTGATATTGTTAAAGGGAAATTAAGCCATAGATATTTTATTTATTCAACTTTTAACATAATAACCACATTTTCTTGAAAAAACGAAAAAACAATGCTAGTAAGAAAACAGGGGTGTTAAGTATACGGTTATTTTCTTTGACACGGGTGAGGAAGTTTCTGTATTAAACCAGTCAATCTCGAACCAACTACATGTATCTTTAATTCATTTGTTGCGCTGTAGAAGTCTATGAAACATGGCAATATGTGCAACACAAGATGGAAATGGAAGATTCTATCAACCTTTAAGACGAAAATTAAATATTTTCTTCT
>JXSR01S036757.1:0-24441 GCA_000969725.1 Ophiothrix spiculata | reverse complement strand
CTAATGTCCGGGGGATATTACTGGGCGTGTAAACTCACAAACTTGGTAAGCTCCCGGGACGGCGTGGTTAAGCTTCAACTGTTGGCAATGCTGTACGTTCTGCCATTGACCTTTGGTTTTGAGTCTATCTCATACGTGTACACGAAACACGCACGCATTCATTAATACGTTACACGTAAGAGAAAATACACGGAATAAACCATCCTTAACTTCCACCTATGGTGAGCCATAATTTTAATGGTTATTACCGGGGTTGCGAGTGCAATTTTGAAAAATAGCTGTATGCTTTGAAGCTGCATCTTGTTTGACATGCAGAAACCTTATAGCAAATTTTCAATTTTTACTTTTTTGGGGGGGCATAACCATGATTTTCCAATCTAAAAAATATTCTTGGGTATACCCGACTTCAAGCGACTTGTTGCAGAAAATAGCCTGGGTAGACTAGGTTTAAATGAGTTTACCATTAGTACAGTCAATCCACATTTTTCTGGGGTTTTTTTTTTGCTTTTTTAATTAAAAAAATGTTTTAAAACCTCGTAAAAATATGTATAAGTATGATAATAAATATAGTTGCATAAAATACACATGTATGCAGTTGGTGCGAGCTTCGCTAGGCTCTGAATGGTTAAGTCAGATAATTACTTGAAAATCATAGTAGTAGTAGTAAGCCAAGATTTTAAATCCGGTTTTATCCCCATCACGGGATGGCCGGATTCACCTCACACTCGCGGCAACCACCCTTACTTCCTCCACCTCACCAGATTCAATGCGTCCTCCCTCCCTAACCCTCTTACTCTCCTCCTCCACCTGCATCCTCCAAGTCTTCCTCGCTCTCACCAAAACTTCTGGTATACCTCTCTTCCTCATTGCCCACTCCATCACCTTCCTCAGAACTGTCAAAAGCTATCTCCAAATCCACAAAACACATTATCCTCCCTTTAGCTCGAAATTCCTCTTGCAACCTCCTCAAAATAAACACTGCATCTATCGTTCCCTTCTCTGGCATAAACCCAAACTGCATCTCATCCACATCCACTATCCTCCGAATTCTATCCTCTAGAACCCTCTCTTCAATTCAGAGGAATTTAAAAATCTTACAATAAAAATAGTGCGACTTACTGCATGTTTTTTGGAGAGCATCTCTTTGAGTATATTGGCACAATATTTTAATGCATTAGATAACTTTAATTTTTTGCCCTTTTGATGTTGTGCAGCATCTGGAAGTTCTCTTTTTGGTGGTTTGATTTGTCTGCCACTCTCCCTCCTGGTTGCTATTTTGGGCGGCCTTCCAACAAATCCAGGTGTGCGGTGGATTTCAACATAATCATCTGTGAATTGGTATGCGGATGGTACTGCGGTGGGGGTTGTTGTATCGGCTTTCCTTTTTACGCCTTTCTTTACCTGAGTAAGCATGAAGAGACAATTTCAGTTAATATACGTCCAATCAATGTTTGGATTGTAAATCAAGACTATTGTCTTGCATAGTAATCTGCATTGCATTCATTTTGAACACAAGCAATTCTGTGGAGATATTTGTCAATCTCATTTATTTTGCAGGACTATTGTTAGGGCTTTCCTGTCATTTTGTGTGACAGGTCAAATTCACTCACAAATACAACCCCTACTTGATTTTACTTAACTGTAGTTAACATTTTCAACCATCAAACAAGTTTACATTCATATACACACATATTTCATCTAAATGTGGATTTGGTTTTGCGCTTCCCATAATTGACTCGTTGAATACAACTTTCTGTATTAAGTGCACATTTGTTTCTCCATTCGTCAGCAAAAACACGCACACCCACACAAACACCCATATTTCCATTTCGGTAATATTTGCATTGAAAACCTTTATATTCAGGCATGAAAATTGACTTTCAAAACAAAACTGAAAAGAATCATAATTTGCACCAAATAACTTTAAAATAAGCCGATTTAACATGAAAAAGTGTACAATTCCATGATAAAAAGAAGCTGAAATTCATGCCTGTACATTACCAGTATTTTCTATCAATTTTTCAAACCAAAACTAACAAAATGATCAATCATCATAAATCTTGAAGTGGGACTTATTTTGCTATATTGTTTTAATGAGAGGGAAATTGCAAACAATGAAGTACCAAGAATCAATCCTACATATTGTTCTTAAATGCAAGATAAGGAGATACCACTCTGCAAACAGCATCCTAGTTAAAATGTCATTTGGAAAAAAGAAGTCCAAAATCTATCCCAAAGTTCAACCATGTGCAAAAATAGTTCACCTTTGGTACCTTTGACGGTACTTGCACCTCTGTTGGGGTCCCTATGACACCTGCCTGTTGCACTGCGGGTGGTGACTTAGGCGCCACCGGCTCAACTTTGGTTGGAGATGCTAAACTAGCGCCTCTTGTGACCGGTGATGTAACAGCTGATCTGGTAACGGGAGGAGGTGAATGGACGGCGGGTTGTGGTGAAGAGAAGTTGTTGTTAGCTGCAGTTGTCGCAGCTGCTTGAGCTGCCGCTGTTGTTCCTGGCCTTAGCGTTGGTGTATTTAATCCTGAAGAGAAAACACAGAAAATGACTTGTTACCATTTGGCAGGCCTGTAAAAATGAGCTATTCATGAAGCTCCATGCCGGGAATTTTGTGATTCAGAGGGGAAAAACAAAGAAATAATACATAATTAAGGGAAATGTAAGTAAATGCGTAAAATTGGAGGGAAATGTTACCGACCTCTAGGAAATTCTACTGGCCTTGATTTACACATTTTTACGGCCCTCCCATCTGGTTTATAAGTATTTAATGATTTTTCAATTGAATAACTCATTTCCAGTTTGGGTTGTGCCCCAACGAAAGCATTTTTGTATTTTTCATGACATCAAGGACTAACTTACTTGTTGAGTTGGGTTTCCTTCCTTTTCTCCCTCTACCTCTTCCGATTCCATCGTCTTTGGTAGGGGGTGCTAATTCTACTTCTTCCTGAGGCATTTGTGCTACTTTGGTAAGGAAGAGCTTCTCAAGAGCCTGTGCCATTAAAACTACATCCTGTGGGGAGAAAAAAGTGGCAATTCAGATTAGTCTCACAAAGAGGTTAAAAAGTTTTGTTGTTAGCAGAGGGTAACACGCATTACTATTAAAATGATAATTACATATGCACACTGCCTGCTATTATTGGAGTCATTAAATTTCCTACAAATCAGGAAATTTTGAACGCAACAAACGCGTAGAGTAAACAAGCGTCTCACCTCACGCAGTACGAAAGACTTTTCTTTTCACACGATCGCCGTGCAAGCAACCAATCAAGATATGCGCTGTGCATTTTCATTACCGATGCGTAGTCGCACACGCTCTCATCGTACGCACCCTGCAGATTTGATTTGTAGGAAATTTAATGATTTCAATAATAGTGTTTTGCTTCCATTTCCAATTTCCAAAGAATTTTGTTCACGCACGGTGCGACTTGGTCCTGCCCAGAATGAAAAGGTTTTTTCAGATGACTATAATTTTTAAAGTGTTTAGTATTTCCTTGTACGTTAAATTGCAGCTTTGGTGTGTAAACACATCTTTTATGATATTATCGCTGTTGATATTGCTTCTGGGTGGGGTATGAGAACCTCGGGTGATTTATAATATCTATTTTTGATTTCTTTGTTTAATATTTGTTTTTTGTAAGTAAGTAATTTTTTGTGATTTTTAATGTCAGAGGGGCACAACCATTTTACAGGCTTAAATTGCTTATCGTTGAGCCTCCTACATCCCTTGTTCATTTGTGTTGGTTTGATGGAAAATAAATAAATGAATTGAATTGAATAAAACAAGAACAATACAATCACCCTGACAATCACCATATAATTTCATCATCAATGATATTCACTTACCTCACCAGGTTTGTTGTATACATAACAATTTGTAAACATTGTATTAAAGTCTGTGATGCACTCTTTTGCAGAAGTGTAGAAATTGCTTTCAAGCCTTTTCTTGACTGTTCCCATGTCCATTGGGTTCTTGATAATGGTAAAATAGTCCTGCAGGTTAATAAAGTGTTGAGAATGTATGATTAGAATAAGTTACTGCATGGCCATTAACTGTTTCATCTGAAATTACACAATGTTTGTTGCGGACCTACATTGGACTACATGTATGTTTAATCTTTGGATAGATATAAGGGTCGTGCTAAATTGTGGGCTGCAAAAATACAGGACGCGGGCTGCGGGCCATGGATTGTGGGCTATGGATTTGAATGTTTTGTGTGAATATATCAAGGGGGAAGGGGGCGTGGTTCTACCACAATATACATTTACACCTCCTTTGTCTGTACACGTTTCTGGCGGGACAATAAAATCACTTTTCTGAATTATTATTTGGTATCTGAAATAAAAGAGCAAATGTTTTTTGTGATTTTCACTCTTTGAGAATATTCAGAACATATCTTTCAATTACCATACCCTTGTCCAAAGAGACATCAAAGTTGCGTTTCTCAGCTCATAATAAGCTTTCAAAAACACTTCCATTTAACATTTCTTTATTCAGTCAAAATTAATGTTGCCCCTGTAACACAGTGCCTTGGCTCCCCAAGCTTATTTTCCATCACATTTACATTATACATTATTAAAGAATGCTACATTCTACCACAAATTTTAAGGTACCATTTTAAAGAACTCATGATGATAAGCTTTTATTTGTAGGTATTTTAATTTGCCAAAAGAAAGTTTTGATATTAATTAGTAACTTCCACAAATGCATCAGTTCCCCCATTTAGATCCCCAACTGAATCATATGGCCACATAAAATCGTGAAATTTTACCCAATGTGCATGTAAGTGTAACTTCTAACTTTACACTGAATCCACTTCACTTTGATTGGGATATTTTGTCTAACACTGAAAACTAAATTTGGAAAGTTCTGAATGTCAGGGACTCAGTTTTAAAATAGCCAGGGGAGTTTTAAAAAGCTCTCCTGAAGGCGATAAGAAGAGCATTGGTAGAGCATTAATAGTCGTGTTGGCGCGAAGCCGAAAAGTCGAGCGCGCGTAGGGCGTGAGCATAACGGCGTGGGGTCCAGGGGTAAAGCCAGAGGTTTTCTACACATTTTACACCATATTCAAATGGATTAAAACAATAAGGATATTTTAAGTCTACTGTTTGGAAAAAAAAAGTCCATGTATAGCTTTTATTTAAATAAAGATAACACTTGAATGATATTGCTACCTAATAAATTACGTATCAGCATTGCCATTGGCTTTACAACATTGCATGAATGTGTACTTGCATCATAGTACATGTACTACATGTACATGTATCATGATCGCTCTAGTAGGCATCCTGTCATCACTGCATGCTGAGCTGAGCTTTCTAATAATAATTCAGAGTCATAACAGTAACTTTCTTCACTGCTACAATCAGGGATGGTTATGGCTTTTTGTAATTTTGCCTGAATTTGCCTGAAAATGTGAATTCCCCAATACTTTTGTACAGTGAAGATCCAAGCATTTTTGCCTGAATTCAGGCAAAAACCTGAAGATAATCATGCCTGTACAATCGCTAACAGAATAATCAGTAACGTTTTCTGATTCCGGTGATGATATATTTTTGAGTTTTGAAAATTTTTGAAAAAATGTGCGAGGTACAGCTCAATTTACCCACTGGTATTCAAGAAACACCGAGCGCTTATCGTTAGTGTCTATGGGAAAAAGAAAAATTAGCAAGCTAGGGAACACGGCCTTTTATCAGGACAAAAAACAATCTCTGCCGTGATAATAAACAGAAAAAATGATATATTTAGTCAATAGTAGCGGCCTTACAGAGTCATAAAAAGAGGTTGATTTTGATCGATCATAAAAGGGCCCTCACCTCCCTAAATTTTAAACCGGATTTACATTGATCTTGGGGTGTATCAATTTTAAGTAAAAAAATCTGGGAAAAAACTTGACAGGCTGGGTAATGCAAGGGGCGCGATTTCAGAAGTGGGTTAAGGCCACAGTAGCGTGCGATCGCGCGTGCGCCTTAAAATGGAGTCCCTGGAATGTGGTGAAATTCACAACACGAGTGACAGATACACATCAAAGGTGGTATTTTCTGATGGCCCGCAGCCCGCAATCCACGGCCCGCAACTCAAGGCATACATACAGCCCGCAATCCATGGCCCGCAGCCCGCAACTCATGGCACGCAGCCTGCAACCCGTGGCCTGCATCCCATAGCCCGCATCCTGTATTTTTGCAGCCCGCAACCCGCACTTTAATCACTTTCAGATATAACCCCTTTCCATAATTTTCATTCTACACTATTTTGAAATTTGAGGGTGTCACCACTAAAATTAAATAGGATCATGACATGGATGATTTGGAGGTCCATTATTGCTACGGCATTACAGCAGTTATTGTTTATGATGGTGCAAGTAGAGCGACTTCCCTAATTTCAAAATATAATAATAATAATAATAATAATAGTCCCACTTATAATAGCGCTTTTTCCTATTGAACATCGGGTCAAAGCGCTTATTACAATACGGTCGGTCAAGCAGCCTTTTTACAATGTTGTTGGTATCGATATACCATACCGACATACTTCACCAGAATCAATCGGCAAAACACACTAAGGTAACCGAAAAAATTTAAGCATTTAATCAAGTTAGCACTTAAAGGTAGGTATTCCGATCTGGTGACAAAATTAACATACACTTTTCCAATTGAATGAAGGGTCATCACCTACATAAAGCAATAGTAAAGTTTCATTCGCTACATACCTTGAGCCAAATTAACACAACAGGCAAAAATGTGTCTGATATTGATCCATTGAAACATAGGGTACTTGTTTTTGTTAACAAAATATTCCAGCACTTTGACCATATCTCTTCAATGTAACATGATATGGGCCGTGGGCGTGAAAATTTACAGGGCTTATGAGAAAAATTTGCACTTTCATGTGGTATCAAAATCTCAAATTTGATTTTGTGACTGAAAAGTGATCGGAATACACACCTCTAAATAGCCCTAGGCCAATAGAAACAGGTAAATAGCCCTGGGCAAATAGAAACAGGCTAATGGACCAAAGGTCTGAAATAAGAGTCAAATTCTGCACTATGCATTTTTTGTGTTGTTTTGAGAAAATGGCTTCAGGTAAGTATAACTTACAGGTAGTGCCAACTTGACTGGGTCTACAGGAACATGGAATGGCCATGCAAACTGGTGTTTCCACATTGCCTTCATGACAACCTTCTGTAAATATTGGAGTTGATTGGTTTGTCTGCCCTGCTTCCTTTGGACATTGCTGGTGGTGTTTGGTACTGTGTGCTGTAGGGCGAGGTTAGAAGCAGTATCTTGTTGAGTTGGTGGTGACATCTGAAATAAATTTCATTTACTGATCAGTAAATGCCAATTCTCTACCAAGTGTCATCATATTCTAAATTTATACAAACAAGTCTATAACAAGACCCAGTCTATTCTCAACAGAAAAATGTTTAATTCTTTGGACCAGTGTCCATTTATACCTTATTCATAATCTTAACAAAGTGAGATCAACCCTCACTACTATGGATGATTGATTCCCATAAGAGTACAAACATGAAGTTTCTGCCCAAGGGTTTCTCAAAGTTTACTGCTTTTTTGAAATTAAATACCTCACAGAATTTAACAGTAACTCAATGACGCGGCCCTACCTAGAAACTTTCTCAACTGTACTCACTTTTGTTCCGAGTCCATTTACTGATGTTCCATCGCCTGCATTATTTACCATTGGTCCTCTGCAAAAAAAATAGTTGAAATATCATATCTGAAAGCACTTTTCTTCATCCTCGTCCATTAAAATGTTCTTAAAATCTAATAAAAGTAACAATAACTACCAAGAACATGGTTGCAGAATTTAGTTGCACGTTAACATGATGGTCGTGATTCTGTTTGAATCAGTAGTTCAGTCTGCTTAACGAACACCTACTACATCATTTACCTTGGTTCAATTTTTGATCATTTTTCAATTTAACCTCAAAATGACCTTGACCTGAATCCACCAAGACATGCCCTGGGTCAAGGATCATTCAAGGTCCAAATAGTAATAATAGTAATGACCTTGAGAAAACTTTTTGATCATATTAGAAATTTGACCTCCAATAACCTTTTGACCTTGAATGACCATGACCTCACAAAGACAAACGCTTAGTATTTACAGGGATATTAATGCTGCTAAGTTTGGTCCATGTGGGTCAATGGTTAAAGAGTTTTACTTTTGCAGTTACCATGAAATGACTTGGATTACTTTGGGTTGAATTTACCATTCTGGGTATTTGACCTTGAATTGACATTTTAACCTAGCATATTATTCAGCCCCAGCCAACTTGGATTTAGAATATCAACATAGGGCATACGGTTCCCAAGATATGCTATAGATTAGGCATCGTGAAAGCTGGAGAGTGAACAGCAATGCCACTTCTTTTCCCAAAGATTTTCAGTTGAGACAAAAATACTACGGATGAAAGTGACCTTTTACTCAAAAGATCAAAGTTCATGCTAATGGTCACACATTCAAATTGCTCTGATTGACCCAAATTTTATTTTAGAATCAATCGTTAGATTATCAAAGGACCAAGGATGTCGTCATCAGCCATGAGGCAGACAGAGGGACAGCATTTAATTGATATGTTGTGTGTTCAACTCAAAATGCCTGCAATGTGGTGATATCATTCGCGTAAAGTGGTTTGTGTCTATGCGCAACCCAGACCAATCTCTGCACTTGGGGTTGATTTTGGTGGGAACCAAGTTGACCCCAAACATCACAATTTGAGCTCCATGGCTGACAACGCCATTACATGGGCCAGTATACAAAGTCTGGTATCTCCCTCTAAATATGTTTTACCTCGAAATTTGAAACAAATCTTAACAGACATGCATCAACCTTAAAATCTATCTCGCAGGCACTTCACCTAATGAATTCAACGTCACAAGGTGTCAATTAGTCTTATTTCTACGGAATCCTTCAAAATTGCATAAAAAGAATTGGGCCACATATTTCACAAATGCCAAGGAGGAAATGGATGTAAAGAAGTTCCCAAGGTTTTTGATGTGGATCAAAATGTAATATAATTGAAAATTCAACAGTCCAACAAAATTGTTTCGAACATGATATGTATTACAGCATGTGTGTAATATAGGCTAGTATTGCCAAAATATTTGTGATTTAATAATTTTCAGATCTTGAGTTTTGGCCATCTTCGAGCCATCCAATGCAGGCCTAGAAATTTGTTCCTGAGTGTGAAAATCTGTTTAGATTCTCGCAAAGTAGTTCTACGAGAATCCTAGATTCTTGCAAAATTTTTGATCTGGATTCTCCAAGGAACTTTTGCAAGAATCTTTTTTGAGATTAAAGAATTTGACAAATTTTCTCACAAAATGATGATAAATTGATATTTGAAAATTAAACATGACATAATTTTGATATTGTTACATCATTAAAGGTGCAATTCATGATTTTGATATGGCCTGTTTTCTAGCTAGATAAAATGAAGAGTGCAAATTTCACTTGATTCCGACCTTCCGTTTCCAAGTTACAAGCTTTTCAGCATTTTGAACATCCCCATAGACTACTGTGTTGTAATTACTGTCGGGGCCCCGACAATAATTAGAAAATGACACATTTTTTCGATTTTCTCAAAAATGCAAGCACGTATGAAAGAATGGTTTGGGGATCGTAACATTTACCAGTTGAGGATTCTTATAAGCCAAAAAACTCAAGTTTGATAGAGGTGACCTTGAGGGTGAAAAGTGAATCATGAACTGCCCCTTTAAAGGCCGGATTCATTTCAGTGGTCTTTACAAACGCTGCATAATAATTTGATTACCCTCCCATCCTCTTCCTCTACTTCAAAATTCTCCTGCAATTCCGTTTCCCAGTTCTTATAAGCCGCTAGGCTGACGGTTTTGGCCCACCCGTTGCCGTAGCCCACTCCGACCCGCGGCCATGTTGTTGACGGGCTTACCACATACCCTACCACACACTTCAAAGAAATAAATCACAAGAATTTCTATTTACAATGTATTCGCTTTATTTATTGAATTATAAAATTTTCAAATCATTTTTTATTGTAATATTGTGGTTAGCTTGTATTTTATATTCATTTTGAACATGAACGGTCTCTAAATACATGAAAATGATGCGATGGTCAATGGGAAAAAATATTAGAATTGAGGTATATCGAATCACATGGTAAAAACCTTTACGAAACGATTACCTATCTATCGCTGCATATGTTTGGTTTTATTTTACGTAAACAATTGGTAAACTACCAATCGCCTGTCCAGACACGAAACTTTGACAGCGGTACCGGTACCCACCGAGCTCCGAAGGGTCGTGTATACTGTTTTTAGGTAAACACAAACGTTGGGTTTCACCAAAAGATCGACTCTATGTTTATCAATGAAATGTTTACTACGATAATTGGCACTTGCATTTAAAGGTATGGGAAAAAATTCTGTTAAGATTCTTCTAATACCAATTCTTAGTCACCGAGTGCGATTTTACTTCCCAATTAAGGAATTTTGGCTATCCATTGTGACACGACAGATTACAGTGCGTTCTGCGTGAAACGCAGTGGAGCCGCGCGTTCTAAATCACAGCGCGATGCAGGTATACGCACACATCCGGCACAAACAGCTTCACTGGGTTTGGAATATTTCATGTTTGAATAGGGGTGTACGTTTTTCAAATGATAATGTTTATAGTTTTTGGCAATAATTTACATCGTTTTTGGTTTATAAATGACTCAAATTTGTGACTAAGAATGAGAATAAAAAATGGTGATTTATTGTTTTCCGGTCATCTATCGTCTCATAATGGATCGATGGGCGTACATATTTTTATAATGGATGGGCACCCATTATGCAAAATAATGTACGCCCATCCATTATGAGACGATAGATGACAGGCAAAACAATAAATCAAATCTTTTATTCTCTAATTGAATATCAGAAATATAGACCAGTTGTTCAATGATTGACATCAATTCTTACTGTTAGGCCAGGCCAAGCAGACGGCGATGGCCATGCCTCTCCACCGTCCATAATTGATTGAGATACCTCCGCGGTATCGCTCGTGTAATTTTCATTGTATTAAAATAGTGCATCAAATAAACTTCTAATTACTTTGCTACTAATGGGGTTCACGCGTGAACCCCAGCGGTTTTGGAATAATACAGTAAAGTGTATTACTATAGGAGCACTTTTGTTATTATTTGAATAAAGGTAAAAATGAGTTGTGAAATTTTTTCAATATCAATGCGCCAATAGAAAGATACGTAAAATGTTCCCCAAATTTGCGTTTTCGAAATCCCTAGTCAAAAAATTTAGTAGCTTCTAAATTGCTAGGATCGCGGCCGTCCCCGCCTGAGGCCAAGGTGCCTGGCAGTATGTGCACATCATCATTCAGGGAATCGTGTGAATTTTGAAAGTTTCAGCCCCAATTGAATGATTGCATAGAAAGACATGGCAAAGGGGGAGTTTTGACAGCACGGTCCCTGAACCAAGAAAGCAAGCTGAGCACATATTCTGTAGGGCAAAACAATAAAAAATGTCAACTGGTCTAAAATTTAGAAATTCATAATTATGGCCCTTTGAAGTGCTGGCAACATGTTTTTGTCATCAGATCCCTGCAAACATCAAAATGCCATAACTAAGAAACAATAACAGAGATGCCAGTCAGTGTTACAAAAATTTCCTGAAATGCTTGTAAATTTCCTGAAAGTAGGTATATTCCTATTCTTTTATACAGGATAAACTAAGCAAAATTTCCTGAAATCAGGAAATTTCCTGAAAACTGACATCTCTGCAATAAGTGGTTACGACCTTGAGGTTTTCATTTCTCAGTCATGCATCATCTTCTTTACCAAAATGAATAAAAATCTTATATAAGGGGTGGACTAGGTGGTTGAGATGACATGGAATATGTACACCATATTTGCCCCAGCCGAGGTACAAATCTACAGTAGTCTCCCAACCGGTCATAACGATCCGCATCTACGCACAAGACTCCCAAGGATGTACACACAAATTAACCCCCCCCAAAAAAAAAATCAGTGTAGAAAGCTTACTGTTTTATTACTTTTTTTAATGCAAAATATATTTTTCATGATCTGATTCTGAAACAAAACTATATGGGCTAGTCAAGAACTCAAACATAGGGAGTCGAGTCTTGCGTGGAGGGGTGGTCAACAATCTGTAAGATGATCTTATGAACTTTCTCCAATGATCAATCAACATTTTGCCAAATGTTTTCAGATTCTGATAAAGACATCACCTGACCATAGCTGTACCTATTGTATGCACAATCCAGGCATGCCAGTGGTAAGTAACAATTTTGCAGGAAAATGAATGAAAATTGACTCTCGCATAATAAATCCTGTTGGAATAAATTGCAGGAAATGACTTGAAAATCATTCAAAATGCAGGAATTCCTGCAATTGCAGGAAAACTGGCATCTCTGACAATCAGTCGGGGGTAAGCACTCTTGATATATAGGGCGACCAGCTTTACCATTCAATGGGGAGACATCACTATACGGCAATTTGGCAGTTTAGCGAATTCACTAAGTACAGTTCACAAAGGCATTTCATTAAAAAAAAAAATCTTTTTACCAACTTGGAATATCTAAAAGTAACTTTTGACTGTTATTCTGTGTCAAAAAAAATTGTGGGGTCATACTTTTCAGGGATGGTTATGGCTTTTTGTAATTTTGCCTGAATTTGCCTGAAAATGTGAATTTCCCAATACTTGTGTACAGTGAAGATCCAAGCATTTTTGCCTGAATTCAGGCAAAAACCTGAAGATAATCATGCCTGACTTTTCCAACATACCGTACTGAAACACATTTATAATTGCATTTTCTTCCGATTGACTGTTGTTGTTGGATTTAATTTGTGAATGTGTACTCAGTCTTGCGCATAGATGCAAACAAAACCACCTTAAAAATGTATGCACGCGTCAGAGACCACAGTGCGAATTCGCTACACATTTAGTACAGGCACGCGTTCACAAATTAAATCCAACAACTATAATAAAGAAAATCAACCATTACCGTTTATCATTGGGGGATTTTAAGTATCAGCAATGCATGAAATAAAACTGGGGTCGATTTCACTAACGTTAAAATGCATCGTTAACCCATAGTAAGACCAGAACCCATCGTTAGCTACGACCACCTCTTGACCCCACGCAACGTTAACAAAAGGTTCGGTTTTCTTAATGCATAATTCATATATCTTACAATGCGGTGAACACTTACGAAGGGTTTTCACGTCTTTGTGAAGTCAAGTTTTAGTTAAGAGCTGAACCCTTCGTTAGCTATGATGCATCGTAATGTTAGTGAAATCGACCCCATGTCATTTTCAAGAGCGAAATAAGTACATTCTGGATGGATTTGTAGGAAATACAATACATGCAGCCTCTCCCTAATCTTCGAGATGCAAATGGATTTTAACCGGTTACCGGTTAAAATTCAGAAATTTGATCTAAAAAATATGGAATCGCGAAAGGGTTCATTTATCCTATAAATATAAGTGAAGAGAAAAGTTGCGCATATTATGCAAATTTAAATGGATGCAGGCATGTGCAGAAAATCTTGGGGAAAAAATAATCTAACCGATTACTTATAAGTTATAGTCATGTAGTTGTTGGATGAAATTCGTGAACGCGTACTCCATGACTCGGGAGTCTCAAGCGTAGACGCGCACAAAATAGCCTTTAAAATGTACGCTCACATAAGACACCTCTGCGTATTTGTTACAGGCACGCGTTCACAAATTAAATCCAACAATAAACACCATCACTTGTCTCGAGACTGCCTCGTCTTGAAATCAAGAACTCATTTTTTGATAAAGTTATGAGATTATAATTTTCAAGTTTGTTGAAAAATTATTATTATTGTTTCAAATAAATTTCGGACATGAGCATGATTTCTGAACGCTGCCACCGCGTATCCACGAGTTGTGACGGGACACCGGGAAGTACGCAACACCGTTTCCAATCAGTAATCCACAGTGCCGCGACATCGCGCATGCCTGGAAAGCGTTGGGTACTCGCGTAAAATGCACAAGCAATTGTGTTACGCAAGACTCAAAATTGTCGTGTCCGAGATATATTTGAAACAACAATACCTACAAAATTGAGTAAAATTTAAATTGTAGTGATGTTGGTAAATGTTGTCTAGTAATCGCCGTATACGGTACAGAGTGCTTAGCCCTGGCTGAAATCCCGGGGCTGAAATAGCCATTCATTCATTCATATGCATGCAATGATTATGATTGCATTGATCATTCATGTGATTGCTGGACACGACCAAAATGTACCAGTGGCAGTACAAATATATTCACATAACATTATAAATAGCTTTGAAATTGAATAGCATGTCTAAAATGATATGAAACTAAAGCTTAAACAGTCACGTGTGGCAAAACATGTCACCCAGCATGACGAGCGTACACACGTCCGGCGCCAAAATATTAAAACTACAGTCATGACGGTAATTCAAAAATACGACCAACTTTGGGCATTTTATTCTCATTCAAAACGCAAAATTACATATCCAAAATAGTACCACTTTGTGCTCTAATATACAAAGATATTACACATACAGGTTTGGGAAAGCAATTTATTGTATAACTGTTCAATTTCGGTGACTAAATGTGTCAATATTGTCGTTTCTCGGTCAGCATAACAACAATAGTACCGTGGAATTGAATACAGAGATCAGATCCCACTTGCAACATCATTTTTAAACAGACTAATAACACATTTAACTACATCAAATACTCAAAAATTTGAAAGTATACCCTTGTATGGTGTTCTGTGCTGGTTGCTGATAGCCTTGCAGCATCGGATGGCTCTTGGTGTCCATTCTGTAGCTTGGATTGTCGGGCCACACCAGCGAGCTTCCGTGCAACAGCAATGGCGGACCAGCGTTTCATCAACTTCTTTATTACAAAAATCGGCTTCTCTTATTGGTCAATTTGGGTCACATGGTGTATGTTTGGCTTTTTTTCGTCAAAACGATCAGCCATTTAAACCAATTTTACACTACTTCTTCTAAAAATATAACAAAACTACTTTCATTACACTACACATGAAACATCAAAGTAAAGTCAATATGTATTTGGATGCACTTTTACCCCTTATTTCTATCACATAAAGCTCTGCAAACCACAACAACATGACACCAACGCTATCCGAGCGACGCTATGAAGATTATGCAAGAATCTGATTGGTTGAAACCGATCATGTGATTTGTAGCAATGAAAAAATTGCTACTTTTACACCTATGCTGAGATGATTGTTGCTGCTGAACACCAAAATTGATTCTCTGTATATTCATCTAAGCCCTGCTACCGTTGCAGATCAAAATTCGAGCTAGAAATAAGTAAATTAACATTATATTAGTCACCGAGTAGCCACCCAATGTTGCGATCGTAAACTTCGCCGTAATTTCTGCGCACATGTGCAATGACCTTTGAACTCTTGAATCCACGCCATTTTCTATTGGACTTTCGCGGGGCCTTTGCTGCTTTCATGTTTTGCTTTAAGATTTGTATGTCTTTTAAAGCTTATTTCAGGAAAGCACGAAATATTTATAGTCAGTTCTGGTGTTAGCTTCATTTCTGAGTGATTGATTCTTTCTTGAAATCAATTGGAAGCTTGAATTTCTCCATCAGAAATTGGTAAGTTTGTCTTGTTTGTACACAACCCATGATGAACCAACAACACAACAGAACAAGTCAGATAGTCACAGAGATTTTGTTCACTGCACCATATGTGCACGCAGCACTGCCTGTGTTTATACTCATACTGTCTCATTGTCTGACTATCATAGGAGGCTGCCAAAAATGCGGCCGAGTGGTTGGAGCGAAAAATTACCTTCAAAATGAGGGGTCAACCACTTCATATGAGTAGCAAATGGTTAAGTTATGGATGAAAAACATATATCGAAATTCACCCAAATAATGCCAAAAATTGGGATCCTCTATGGGAAATTTCAACAGAGTTTTCCATGTTTTGACCCATTTTCAAATCTGGCGGGGCTCCTAATAAAAATGCGCTTTTATTACATAGGCATAGCATGTGTTTGGTATCATTTGAAAGGTATTGTTTCAAAGAAAATGCATATTTTTTTATATCATTGTCATTGAACCTGAACAGAATTGAAGTTAGAGCTTAAAAACCTAACTGGCACAGTTTTTGAAAATGTTACAGCGCCCTCAACGTGATCATATATGAAAAGCCTTAGCCAGGATTTGAAAGTAGGGCGTCCAAATTCGCGGCCGGGCGAACAGGCCGGCTTCAATCAAAACATTGTGACGTCAGCATCATTAATATTCATGCTTGACAAAGAAGTCGGGTATTACGTTCGCGCTAGTTGTAAACAAAATGGCGACTCACTGGGGATCGAACAAAGAAAAAACGCGATATAAAACCCATTTTAAGTTCATAAAGTACAATAAATTGGTCAGATTTTGTGATGATGATTATTGAAGATAAATTCTAACTTTCAACGTCGAAATTCGTATGGTAAAACGTATTTTTTGACGCCTTATTTGACGGCCTAGGCATTTTACAGGGCGTCTTTTATTGTGACAGGCCGTCCAAAAGACGGCTTGACGGCTCTCTGGCTAAAAGCTTGCTTACACATTGTCGGATGTAATAAGAACGTCACAGGCTAGGCTACGGCTGTTAGAAATAAGAGTATGGGAACCTTCCCCGGCAACCGTGACCGTATGTCAAAATACGTCATCTACTCTAGGACCAGAGTGCATAGTCACTTAGTGTCTACGTCCCCTTCTCACTATACCCAGTTCTGGGAGGATAATTCTCTGAATTGCAGTGCACGGTGATCATATCGGCAAGAAATGTCAACCACCTTACGTCATATGGAAGTCACGTGTGATAGAGTCTATTCGCAGTACAATACTGCGAATAAGATCTAGCTGCAATCTTATTCGCAGTATCGTACTGTGAATAAAGATCGCGATTCCAGCTAATTCGCAGTATCATAATTTACGATCTACAGATTATCACCGAACTGCGAATAGTAAATGAACTGTGTCTTATTCACAGTATGATACGGTGAATAGCCACTTCGTTTTACGTTTCCCATAATGCATCTTGATAGTAGCGTAAATTGCGCAGTCGAGATATGGTAGACTGAGCATAATTACGTCAAAAAGTCCCGTATGTGCGGTACTTTCAAGATGTATTATGGGACATACAAAAGTGGTCTATTCCATTTTATGAATAGGTAAGTTTGATAAAACATCCATTATCAGAATCAGAATCAGAATATATTCGTCATTCACCAAATGTGTTAAAATACAATGAATACAAATAGGTATTCAGTATTGTTCAAAATACCACATAAGCATGTTCTGCGTCATGTACGTGCGCTAGTCAATTACAACATGTTTATACACCATCCCCTACGAAATCATGCAAATGCAATGAACCGGATATCGTGAAAGAGGAGGTCAATTAATGTAATTAAGGGGTCATTCAAACTCGTGCCTGTCTCCAGAAAACGCTGCTGAAAAGGTAAGAAAATTTCTATTTTTTTGGCTGTGCGATTTTCGAATACGTAATGCTAAAGTGTGCACATTGGTCTCGAGAATCTGCCCATGCCATTCCTGACATTGAGCACTGAATAATTAACGTACAGGTAAGGTGCAAATGTAAGTGTTTTGAACAAGTGTAACCCGAAGTGCAACTTTTGATACGTACGCTTTCTTCAATCGCATTCCAGGGAGGAATGCGATTGTACTTCTCGATCAAGTTTTTATGTCATTATTGATGGGGTAAGTCGTCATAAATCTAAGAAATATTGACATAAACAGTGACAAATCTGGATGTCTTGCATTGCACATGGACTTCATTTAGTAGTAACATACAGGTATACCTTCTCACAAGAAGGTGACTTACCTGTCAATAGGAACTCCCTATCTATAGATAGACCAATTTCCATGAATTGCTTGTCAAATTCCCGTCATACCAGTATACCTGTCAAATAATTTACACCTAAATGGTCCATGAACCTTGCTGATCATCATGATACATGATAGTACTTCAATTGTAATTCTGTCTAAAATGGTGAAAAACTCATAAATATACTCTCCGTGTTTTGGCAATGGGATATCAGCTAGCTGCCATTTTGAATTTATATGTTACATCACACGTTCCGTTAATGAACACCGTACCACCGAGTAACATGGTCCCAATCAGAATTTATGTTACACATTGTGTCACGTAATATGTGGACAAAAACAATGTCGCAATATGAAGAATTCTGCACAAATTGAACCATATAAGCGTAGCCCCATCAGGGACGGTTTCTTTTAGAATGTTAAGATTTATTGATATCTTAGCAGGATTGTTCTTTGTGCGACTTCGTTAATTGCTGGGTTGGAGCCACTAATCACATGATCAGCGAAGAACCGTAAACCAGCGACTATTGAAAAATAGTAATCATGAGCTGAAAACAAAATCAGTCAGCCATCATTTTATGCCACTCACAAATTTTCAAAATCCGTGAATGAAATCACTTGGAAATTACCGGTACACCTATATCAACATTGTAAGTATAACAAGTATGTCTAGATAAACTAGGAAATGCATAGATCACACAGGTCTATTTCATATGTGGTAAAATTAAGTAGAAACAAATGACAAATTTTGATGTCAATCGCGGCCATATACAGCAGACACACGCAATGGACCTGCGTGTGACATTCACGGAGAATGGCTTCCATCGGAGAGAATTCACATTTTGGGACTAATAGTCACTATACCTTCAAAAGTATATCATCTCTCTAGGTCAGGACCAAAGAGCTCATCTAGATGCTGAAAAGGCTTTGATGAGAATAAGCGTAGAAGTAGAAGTTACTAGTCCGGTTTGGTTTGACAGTACACCCGGTTCTATCTGAAATACACGCTCAGGATCCCCTATAGTATGGAATTGAAATCGAAGAATATGTGTCAAAATTACTACCTCAAATCTCGCGTTTGAGCCCATGGGTACCACTACTTCCACGCTGTAGTCCTACCAACATAGATATTGACTACTGTCATCACCCCCATATTTGTATTCTTTAATCGGAAGAAGGGAAATTTGACGGATATAAAATTTAGTTCAGACTTACCATTTTCTGCCGCTGGAAACGAGTAAACAAGCTTCATTGGGAAAACGGATAAGGGCAGCAAGCACTACTGGCAGCAAGTCACTCGTTGATTGCTTTTATTACCTGAAAATGCGCTTTATTCCGAAAATACCCATAGTAAATTCATAATGTTGACTTGCTGCACTTAACAAGATTCCTTTCATATGTCATCCCAGGTCCCTGACACCCTAAAGCTCATTTGATTACAATTTCTCAATACTCGCTGGTTCACGTTTCTATACTGATCACATGATCATTGACAGTGTACATGTGCGGTACGTTTTTCTTCAAAACATTGGAAGGCGGCTCATTTTGTCTCGGTGGAAAATTTTGTTAATTTTCATGAAACCCGATTTTGACCATCTATGACAGTAAGTATTTATAAGGTATGTGGGTCGTAGCAAATGCAGTGTACATATGGAATGTGTTAGTACATGTGGTATTGTAAGCTTATGAAATTGCATGACAGTCTGTGGGACACTTGAGCCGTTTCGAAAGGCACCTTGCACTGTACAATGTAGGTGTAGTTTGACAGTTGTCAGTTCTTCCAATTTATAAATTAATAACAAAGACAACACATGACTAACCACCAGGTCCAGATGATTACAGCCCGCTAGTCCCAAGGTTCCCAAGCCTAGTCCGAAAATGAACAAAGGTTCGCTAGTCCGAAAATGAAATAGGGTTCGCTAGTCCAAAAATGAAATAAGGTATGTAGTCCGAAAATGAAATAGGGTTCGCTAGACTAATCCGAAAATGAAAATAAGGTTCGCTAGTCCGAAAGGACCGAAAATGAAATAAGCCTATTATAAGATCGGTCACTGGTTTAAAAATAACCAGCTGACTCTAAATATTAAGAAAACAAAATTTATGGTTTTTGGCACTCATAATTTTCTCAGCAAATTTGTTGATGTGAATTTAATGTACAATAGGACTTCAATTGAAAGAGTTGATAAATTCAGGTATTTGGGTGTTATTTTAGATACTACTCTGTCCTGGTCTGATCATGTGGATTATATTTCTTCAATTATTTCAAAGCGTATTAGCGTCATACGGAGGGTCAAATTTTACCTTCCTTCTAAAACTCTGAATATGCTTGCAAATGCATTGGTGTTTCCTCACTTTGATTATTGTAGTGCTTTTGGACAAATTTCAATATGGAACACCTGAATTCTCTTCAAATTCTTCAAAATAAGCTTGCTCGCATACTTTTGAGTGCTGATAAAAGAACTCCAATTGATCATTTGATGTCTTCTCTAAACTGGCATAAACTTGATAAAAGATGGCAAAATCAACTTCTTCTTTTGATTTTCAAATGTCTTGTCCATGAAGCCCCATCTTATCTCTCATGTCAGTTTACTAAATACTTCAAGTGTTCACTCACATAAAAGTTAAAACTCGTAATCAAGCATCCAATGGTCTTGTTGTTCCATCTTTTAATGTAAATGCTGGCAAGCGAACATTTTTGTACCGTGCTTCTAAAAATTGGAATAACCTTCCATGCCATATCAGAAGTCAGGCCATGTCAATGAACTCAAATACATTAAAACCTTTGTCAGACATGAATATTATTCATAATGCACATGTTGATTTTGCATTGTTCATGCAATTAATGTCTTTTAGATACACTGTATTTATTTTTTTTATTGTATTTTTCATTTGTATTTTTAATGTAATTATCAGGGTCTCATGGGAGACCAGTTTCTGTAACTGATATATGAGTTATTACCCTGAATAAAGATGGTTTTACTACTACTACTACTACTAAGGTTCGCCAGCCAAAAATGAAATAGGCCTAAGGTTCACTAGTCCGAAAATAAAATAGAGTCCGCTAGTCCGAAAAATACTTTTGTTGATTTGCAACCCCCAAATTTTTTTCGGACTAGCGGACCTTTTTTCATTTTCGGACTGGCGAACCTTAGGATTAGCGGACCTTTTAAAAATTCGGACTAGCAAACTCTTATTAAAATTCGGACTAGCGAACCCTATTTTTGGACTGACAGACCTTTTTTCAAATTCGGACTAGCGAACCCTCAGGTATAGGAAAATACGCTTTGGGACTTCTTTTTTTTTTTAATTGCGAACCTTTTTCATTTTCGGACTAGCGAACCTTCGGACTAGCGGGGTGTTACCGTATATGCAGCGCCCAAACCAAGAAGGAGCATTCGCACAGGGGACCAATGGCTTAAGCCTTAACGTCACTTTTGAACCACGGAGCAATTGGAGTTGCTCCTTGGTTCAGAAGGAACCAAGGAAACAAGGTTGTGAAGTATCTAAGCAGAAGAAGAGACGTAAACCACCTGGCCCACGGCTTGAACCGACAACCTCTGTATTACGAGACCCAACGTTGGCGCTAGAAAATATTTTAAAGGGTCCAGTGGACCCTTTATACATCCCAATTGTCAAATTTAAGGGGTCCGATGGGGTCCATTGGACCCTTTAACCCCATATTTTTTCAGATTTAAGGGGTCCATTTTGAATATTAGGTTTGGGAACGTAGATTCACTGAGAGATGCTGGACCAGCTATTTTACCATCCTGCAATGTATTTATCATATAAATGTCAGCCATAATAGATCACATGGCTTATTAAAAAAATATGGGAAATATATGTATTGGGTACCAAGAAAAACAATGATGCAATCAGACCAGGCTCTATTAACCAGAACTAGACATACACAGTGTATTGATAAGACATTTGCTTTTCAAATTACAATCACAAGGGCAATCACTGACAATTTATGCTGATTGATAATTGAGATCATTAATGTCATCATGAACAAATTAGTTCTTGGTTTTATGAAGTTCAACATGACACACTGATAGTGATTTGATGATTTAATTTGAGTAAAGCACACGAAAATGGCGTGATGATCATACCACGCAAATCGGGTCATGGTTATTTTGGTAAGCTTACCTAAAAACACTGGGTCTGTGCGTGCCCTGACTACGACAGCCAAAAAGGCGGCAGACCTTTTTTTGGTAAAAATGCCATGAATTCTAGAACTTGTTTTGGTACATTTCGAAGTATGTTTGAGCTCAAACATCACTGCAAAAGGCGTCTAATTTTCTTAAGAAAATGAAAACCACTCTTTAAAATCACGCATGCATGGTATAAGCTAAAAATTTGTATCATTTTGGAAAATGCACCGAAAAAATCAAAAATACTGCTAAAAACCCTGTCATATTCATGTATTTAGTATCAAAATGAAGAGAAAAACCTCTCTTTATTAATAGGTACTTATTTATAGCCATCCCAGGTCAGCTCGTGCTGCATAGTGAGTACAGGCAGGTCAAATCCGAACACCCGATCAAAATCTGACAATTGGCGACAGTACTGATTGGCGATTGTGAAATTATGAATGAATGGTCACGTGATCATGAGAACGATTTCGGGGTCAAATGGGCCGTGTAGTGTAAATATCGAACTGTTTCGAACATTTATGAAGATGATTTAGAACAAAAATAGACGTGTTTATTTGTAAAACTTTATCTTAAAAACATTTTATATTGAATTTTTACATATAATAAAACAAATTTTAAAGCGTCCACTTCAGAATGTACCATTTTGCAGTAATTTTTATTGCGTCCAATTGGACCCTTTACACTTCAGCTTTTTCCAAATCAAGGGTTTTTTTCCCATAAAAACCGTGTTGAAAACGCGATCTAGCGCGAACATTGACGAGACCCGTGCTCTAACCGCTCGGCCACGCTCCTGCATTCTCACCTGCTAAAATTTAAAAATTAGCAGGTTAGGTGACTTGTTTGCTATTTGCCATCCATTTTTTTTAAACTCATATGTATTATTGATAAGGCAAAAAAAAAAGTTGTTTGTCCACCACTGCCCGCCCCTATTTTTCGAAAACTGGAAAAAAAGTTTTTACTGTACAAAAGTATACCGCGCCTAATTTTCAGATTTCCAAAAAAGGGGGGGTTTTCTTCGAGAATTTTGATTTTTTGAAGAAAAAAAATTAAGTTGTTCTTTTCATTTTGTTTACACTTTAATACTGTTTTTAAACTTGTATAATTTAGAGATTTTTTGGTACAGTAAACAAATTTGCATCTTTGAGAGGCCATAATTTTGACTTTTTTGGTGTAGCTTTGAAAAAAAAATTCCGCCCGCCCGCACTTGCTAAAAAAAAGTTGCAGAGGACAACCAAACAATTTATTTATTTATTTTGGCCTAATGAGCATACACTGAAGTGTTTGTTGATTGAAATAAAATCAAAATGTGTACTTTAATCATGTATTTGTTAAATTTAGGTGTATGTTTACATATAAATGATCATAAATTTTCACAAGTTTACGTTTGGTTATTCACCACATGTGGTCTTTTTTTTTTAAATCCCAGTGAATGTAGATCTTTCCACTTAAATGTTATCTTTGAGAAAATTAATATGTCATAGCTTAATGTAGAGTTGTTGGCGAGTGATCACTCTTGCTCAAAATCTGATGCTACATTTACCAACCCAGATGAATGAGAGTATACACTTCAGAGAGTATACACGTTCACCAACATAGCTGGTTTCTTGGCTCCTGTCTAGTTCTGATGTTACTCCTTAGTACTTGAATGATACAGTGATTTAGATAGTGTTTTCTGCATTTTTGCGGAATTCTGCAATTTTCTTTTTACTTTCTGTTAAAAAAAATATACAGTGTTTATGATATAAATAGCATATTTTGTCAATTTTCTGCAATTTTTACTCTCATCAACTTGCATAATAATAATAATAATAATGTACAGCTTTTGTAAAGCGCTACTAAATTTGTGAACAAATTCTCAGAGTGCTGCTACCTATTATTACGCTGCCGTCAGGAAATCGTCACAATCAGTTGGCATCAATTTGAGGTGCTACTGGCCAGATGCACACTCAATCTGCACTTAGATTGTGATATCCCCCATAACAGCTCCCCAATATCGCTCGGGTCGACGAAGCAATTGAGATTAAATGTCTTGCCCAAGGACATAACCTGTTAGCCGTATCATCCCTGTTTCATTGTTCACAAGCTCTTGGTTGCTCCATCTGCAGATCCATATGGATCCTCTTATTCATTTGGAGTGCCTGCCGTTTCTTAGTGTATGTTTTATGGGCTGTCCAGACTCCCAATCTTACGTGATTGGTGGAATATGGTCAGCTAAGGGAGATTTATTTTGGTCAGTTAAAATTTATAAAGTTATCTTTTCAAGCTCTCTGTTTCCCCCCGTTTGTTGTCAGTTGTCATCTGTGTTAGTCTTCTTTATGTGTACCAGAGTGTTAAACATCAACTTAACAATGGACTCTGTGAGTATGTTG